>ML777285.1:1071417-1097567 GCA_009831015.1 Picea engelmannii | reverse complement strand
AGTTGGAAGATATCTTAAAGATTTCACTAGCATTTTTAGTTACTTAGTTTAAGAGATTTTTTGGATTATTCCCAGATTGTGTAAACTGTTTGCTATTATTCACAAGGATGTTTTACATTGTGAAAAACCTATATAAACCTATGGTTTTGTAATAATCCATCATCATCAGTTGGTGGAAGAACAAGGATATGCAATGCTGATTCAAACTGGAGCAGAATTGATGCATTGTTATAGCTTTTGCTTCTCAATATATCGACACTTTGTCCCAAGTTTTGTATATCATTCTGTCTATGGTTTAGTATTACTTTGTTATCTAAATCAAATGCATATGATATAATTTCTTATTGTTATACATATCTTGTTTCTTCCTAAGAGATAAAGAACATAATAGTGTTGATTCATTTTATGAAGGATAACTTTGTCTTCTTCGTAGGCTGAATTGTTATATAAGTTTTCTGCATAATAGGTTTCCCTTTTGCAGGAGATTTATCATCATAAAACTGTTATGATTTCTTTTATGTCTTGTTTGTCCTGTAACATACTTCAAGAAGCAGTATAGTTGATCGTTTTCGAGAGGCTTAAGGACCAAATGGTGTGAATTTCTTCCTCCAACCAGCTTAAGAAGTCATCTTGCACAAGACAGACTTGGAGCGTTTCCAGGTCAATTAGTTAGATGTTTATTGCTTTGATTAATTAGTATAATATAAATGATAGTTTAGTTAGAATTAGATTACATTGTTTTATTTCAGTAGTATATATTAGATTGTCTAATTTCAGTTATCTTTCTTTCCCTTTCATAAAACATAAAAGATAAAAAAAAGACCCTTGGTTGTCTCAGGGCAGCGAACACATGAGTTTTGCAGGTTTTAACTAAATCTGTAGTTTGTCTATATTGTATATTTATGAATAAGGAATATCATAGCTGATAATTAGGTAGTTGATTTGAGTTATTATAATCATAGTTAGTATCTTGTATATATAAGTAGTTAGTAATTTATAGTTAGATTAGTGTAGTTATTTTAGTTTGCTTTATTAGTTTCTAGTTTCCTTTATTAGTTTTAGTTCGTTGTCTTTGTTTTATTAGTTTCTAGTTTCCCTTTAGATTTATTAGCTCAAATCATTTCTCTTTGGTTTCCATACGAGACCTTAGGGCAACCAACGGAGCCGTTAAACTCGTCAGGGTGGTCCATTCCAAATGGCTTGGGTTATTAGACAACCCCGGACCGGTTCCACTCTCCCAGTTGACGGACGGTCAATTACGCCCGTCAACAATCCTTTGTGTCACAACTTGCATCAAAATTCTCTATTAGATCCTCTGTGTCACAACTTGCATCAACTTTTTGAGTTTCTTCAGATGTTGCATCAATCATGTCATCAATTTGATTCTTCTTTTCACTTAACTTTATCTGAAGTGAATCAATCAATTGATTCTTCATTTTAATTTCATCTCGAAGATCATTTATTGACTGCATTGTATCAACCATGTGATCAATTATGTTTTGGTTGTGAATTAACTTCAACTCAAGTGTTTTAATCAATTTATCTTTCATATCAATTTGATCTTGTAATTCATGGTTGTACTCTTGCAACTCTTTGATTTCTTGAGAGGCGTTCTGTAAATGCTTTCCTCCTTTACCCATTATTCTTTCACTCATGCTTTCTTGAACTCGCTCGCTTGAACTCTTCTTTAAAATTTTCACGCTTGCTTGAAATTGCTTCAGTCGAACTGGCTCGCTTGAAATTTTCAACAAGTTGAGGATGTCGGTTACCACCGAAAATGCATCCAAACGTGTGATGTTTACAATGATTTGAGTTAAACTACTCAACCTTGTTAATTGCGAATCAAAATCATAATGACTCTTTGGTGTCGGGCTCAACCGAGAATGCACCTGAAAATTACACTGCAATTCAACTTGATTTTGATTTCACACTTACAAAGAAAACTATTGCAAGTTTACAATGAATGTGGATTTAATTGATCTTCAAATTGATGATGCTTTGAGTCCTTGATTATGAAATTGATGTGTCCAATGTTGATGTGATTGCCAATTTGATATCTTTGTTGCTTCTTAATTTTGAGCTTTGATTGTTCTTGAAGGTATGTGATTCACTCGCAATGCTCACATGTGCTTGAATTGCATTAAATTGCCTTGTATTTTAGTGTGTATATGATTGCTTTATACAATTTTGTTTTAAGTGCCAAAACTAGACACAAAAGAATAATCCATCGCACACAACACAAAGTGTATCTAAGATCCCCTTATTCAATTTCAGGCGGATCTAGGATACTTCAACACCACAAAAAATTGAACTTTTATTATTCTTGACACAATGATCTTCTAGTTGCCCCCTTGAAATGTACATTTAAAAACTTTTAACACTTTGTCTTTGCCTTATAATTCCCAATGCCAATAAAAGTTTGATTTAAGTTTTGGCATATAATATTTAAAAAAAATACACGCTGATACACACAATCATTGGAGGCGCGTGGAGATCTGCAGTCTGCATGCATGTGTACAAAGATTTTCAATCACACCATCTTCTTGTCTACGAATTATTGGCTTTTGGCTCCTCTGCAGTTTCATCTTCTACAACTGTCTCTTCCTCTGTGGTAACTACTGTCTCTGTAGTAGCTTCTGCCTCGGCAGTAGTTTCAACCATTTCAGGCACTTCTTTTGTTTCTTCCTCAATAGCAATTACTTCACCAGTAACCTCTTCTGTCGGTTGTTCAATTTCACCAGCTACAACTTCTTTGTATAAATTGGGATCGTGTCATTCATTGCCACATACCACCAATATGCTCAAATGGACTGCTCGATGCATACAATATGCAGTGGAATTTATTGAAAAAATTATTGGAAAAGAGAATTGGCCATCTCCTAATCACTGAGATGTTTTAATGTTATCCCAGGGATCAAATGCAGAGAGACCACCTCTCAAACCAGTCTTAACTTGAGAAAAAAAAAAAAAAAAATTTTGGAGATCCTATATGGACCTCAAATAAAAGCTTCATTTTCGATGCAAAATTGATGCAGAGGTAGAGAAATTTCATTGTCTAACACTCTAAAGAAACTACAACTGCATGATTGAGATCAGATCCGTCTGTAAGGATCCGTCAACAAATAGAGATCCGTCAGCAAAAAACTGAATGGTAGCGGCCTCCTTTATCTTGTCAGCTCTTCTTGCAGATACTGGTGCACCATTTCAATTTTCAAGGAACAAGAAACACATGCAGATGTTGGGATTCAAGAAAAAAATGCTTCGTTTCAATTTTTTGGCAAATTAAATGGTGATTTTCAGCGATATCTCAAGTCAGCAGTGATTTTCTAGCAGACAGATCTCAATTTTGGAACTTCCTTCACCGTTTCCCCTCAATAGTCGGGTAGCAAAATCGATCCACTCACATCAATCTTTGCACAGATGAAGGCGATGTTTCTCATGGATGATTGAACGGATCTCCTTTCGACAACGATTTGCATAGCAGGATGGACGACTTCTCCACAACGATCAACATGTATCTTCTTTTTCTGTAGCAGGTTACTCGTGCATTTTCATAGTTCAACATCGATTCAATAAACGCAACAATCCTTGTGTGCGTAGATCAACCGGCGACGATACCTCAATGCTGCAAATCCTACAAATCCTCGACCAAGCAGTAGGCAAACAACTCTAAACTAATCTATTTACAGAAGATTAACATTGTCTAGATTGCATGATCACATCCCCTCTGGAGCATATACACATTTATCTGATCTATAAACTTGAATAGATACCAGGATATATAATCTCTTTACCAGATCATTGTCCGTAGATCCCAGATCATTTAAAAAAATTGATAGAAGAGATCGTTTTGAGATACCGTGATAATATTTCTTTCATAACTGTTTGCAGTTTGCACAGCTCCACAGTGATGACTGTGGCTCCTCCACGCAGGCTAGAACTATGATTTCATTTCCAATTTGTTGCTCTGCGCTGGTTTGGATTCTCTCCCATCTCCCTGGCGTACCAGTCAGTGAACAGTTGTACCAAAAGAGATATCCTCCAACAATGATCCGCTGCAAATTAGATCTATTGCGTGAAGATCTATTGAATCACCATTGTTCTGAAATCAAATTTTCCATGAAAAAAAATATCATGGAATTACCAGGCCCTAAGAACTATAGAAGGATCTGATACCAGTTGAATAAATTAAGCACAATAATATTAAGACAAGAAGATTGGTGGAAAAGGCCTCAAGCCTTAATTCTCAACATACTATTCAATTAATGATAAAAATATATAATACAATAATGCAACCACCTCAATTATTCTCACATCGACACCTCATCAGGAGATAAGGTCAAATGAGGAAATATAGAAATCTAGAAACACACTTAGGATAACAACTATATCCTAGTATGTACAATATTAAAAGTGGTATACTCAGACTTAATGATTGTATATTTCAAAGAGGCTAACAGTTTAATTTTAAGCAATTCATTGAGCCGTTTTACCACCTAGTGGTAAGCATGCTCAGTGGTAGACAAGAATCGAGGATAAATGAGGATATCCAAAGAATTATACACCTCTCGAACCTCGCCAAGACTGGAGACTGGTATATGTATCAGAATCACATGGAAATCCGAATTTATGGATGTGAGTTGGCTCCTTATAAACTTCGAAGATATGTACCTATAAGGATATTTTCCTTGGAATACATCAGGAAAATGATCAATTTAGATGACATACATTTTGTAGCTTTGAATAAGAAACAACAGTTGAGAATTAAAGGGAAGATAGGATTGTTTATCTGTAACAGTTGAGTTGTTGGGGAAGAGTCAAACAAGATACTAAAGGAAATGAAGATTGGTATCATTTTCCCTTAGCACTATGATCCATGTGGGATCATTGCAGAAATGAGATTAAGGAATAAAATTTCCACATATGCTCATGTGCCCAAACCTGAGATCGAGAAATATGTGAATCAAATAGAGTGGGAGGTCAACACTCTGGAAGACACTGAACAAAAATCTCCTCCAACTATTATTTCACAGACCACTACTCCACACATACCAAAGGCAAAAAGGCCAAGAAAGGACACCTCCCCTCCGATCACTGAAGTCTCAACTGAGGAGTTCCAGGTGTACAAGAAAATTCCCAAAACCAATCACACAACTGACAGGTCTGGAGAGGAAGAGATCCAATCTACCACAGTAGTCCGGGGAGAGAATTCACCACCTTTCTCAGGCAGGCAACAGATGATGTCTACTTCTTCCTCAAAGAAGAAAAATGATACCACTTTGACCACCCAACTATCAAAAGAGTCTGCAAAACTGAGTATCTTTGAGAAATATGATTTAATCAAGAAGAAAAATGAGATGCTGACAAGCAAAACCTACGCTCAGTTCTAGAAGAATACCTCCACAACACAACATAGGTTGCTCTCTTCCTTTGATATTGAAAGAGGGAGAATGCACATGGCGTTCTTACAGGCATAGGTGCCTCATCCAAAGGAAATCACTGATTAAAAAAGGTCAACACTGGAGTTTGATGCCAAGAAGGTACATCCAGTTGATCAGATGGATTTGCATAGATAGACGAGATAAATGGTTTTCTCAACATTGTCCAATGCTTCCACAACTGCTGCAAAATTACAAGTTTCTTTGAACAATGTTCAGACTCAACTAAAGCTGGAAAAGGTGTCATCTTTTGCAAAAGATAACAGGATGAAGTCTTTGGAAGAGATGGTACTTTAAATTGGGTATGACCCCTCAAACGTGAAAGTAGTTAAAGAACTACTGAAGAAAAATAACGTTGACATAGCCTCTTTGAGGAAGCCATTAAAAATGTCAGCTAGTGAAGACTCACAAACCAAAGAGATGGAAGACATAGAGGATCAAAATGAGGAGATACTAAAATTTATCATGGAGCATAATGCATAGATCAAAGAGATGGAGGCAGAGCTAGAAAAAATCATAAATGAAAAAGAAAAACCAAAGCCTATGGAGGTCATCCCTTTAAGTGCAGTTCCCCTCATAGGAGTTAGCATAGTGACGACATCATCAACCACCACTGCAAAACTTCCATCAGCTGCCCCAGTGACAGTTCCATGGACATATGAAGCTTTAGCAACATCAATGCAGAAGATGACTTTACAAGGAGTGGAAATCAAAATATTGGAATAGGATATAGAGAATCTCCAGAAGCTAAAAGCTTCTTCACAAGCCAGTTACAATACAGAGAGACACACATCAAAAAAACTGAAGCAGGAGATACAACAACTGTAGAAGTAGACAGTTGTGGGAAAAACATTGGCAGAAGCCAAAGAGAAAATTTGGATGGATATCTCAAAATCCATAAATGATATCTGTCCCATGGTGAAAATCATGTTTGAACAACATGAAGTAGTGTCGAGGAGCAGGTAGGATATCGACAGGATAAAGGGAGAGCTGGGAGAAATGCCCACAGAATAAAATGAATCATCAGGCTTCTTAATTCGAAAACTAAAGAAGATATGGAAAACCTGAAGATTGAAGATAGAACATAGACTATCCTCTAGGTCAAGAGGGTTATAGCCAAAAGAGGACTAATGTTGCAATTGGAGGAGAAATCCCATAACATGGATATCAGAGTTCATATATTTTTTCGCAAGATCGATGTTTTGCAAAAGAAAGGTCTTCCTAGTTTACTAGTTCTGAATGACAAGATGATGACACTCTTTGATTACAAGCAAAGAATCATCATGGTAGAAAAGGACAACTCCAAGTTTTCAAGGATATAGGGTAGCATAAGAGGTAAAACATTTTAAGAGACGCTACAATTGGACCTTATCATCCATCATGAAATCAAGAATATCTTCATCACCAAGCCAACTTTCGCAAAATAAACAGAAATGGATGAAGTGTACCGCAGGATACTAAAAGTCACCATTCCCAATCAATAGACATGGGAAGAGATGTGTGAATTGATTGAGTAGAAGATGAGATGGATGTACTAGTCAACATGCAGAACAATCAAAGTTAGGTTGATGATTTGCCAACCATCTTCCCCAAAATCAACATGGAGAATTCGACAGATCATAAGAAGTTCCTACAATTTTGTATTCTGTTATCTAGTTAGTTAGCCTGAGATTTTGTCACGACCTGATCATTAATGACATGATCGATTGTAAACTTTTCTATATATACTTCAAATTTTGAAGAACCGAGTGTTGAACTTTATGCCCAAGCAAGTTGTAAGAACTGTAATCTTTCTCAGGAGATTTACCAGTAATAAAAATGACATTTCACAGGATTCCTGCGTGTTAACTGTTGGTGATGTTTTCTCCTCTTCGTTGAATGCTTTTTCTGTCTTCGTAATCATTTATGTTTTCTATATCTGATCATTTAAAGGAAGTTGAAGTTTCATAATTTATCTTTGTATACTCTGTTTCTGGCATTTAAAGATCTAAATGTTTATCTTCTGACGTTATTATAAAGAAATTCTTAAATGCTTCTTTGTTATAATTGATTTTCTCATATTTCCTTCTATCCATCATTTTATTCTAAAGGATCTAATAGTTTCATTATCCTGCGTTGTGAAAACACCTTATAAAATCTGTTCTTTGATCTCAAACTTTATAAAATAGACCCCATAGCCCAATGGATGCGTAAGAGATATTTTATCCATTTTTATAAAACAAACAATACAGTCTCATTTATTTAAGTAGCCTAATATCTACAACCTAAAACAAAGTTAAATCTCACGGAGAGATCCCTCTCGGAAATTGGAAGGGCTAGATCCTAGTTTTGAAGCAGTTGGATAAAGTTACCTCTGGCAAATTTATTCTACATAGTGACAACCTCTTTGAATTTACAGAGCGTTAACATAATGGCGACCATACTGGGGAACTGGAAAAACTTTCCATCCCACGATTTCTTTTCCCTAGGCAAAGTTTTTTTTTTTTTTTTTTGAAATAATCGCAAAATCTGAACTTATAAAGAGATAATGTTCAAAGGTTGTTAAAGTTTGTATATAATTAGTTGAAAATTTCTAAAAATAAAAATAAAAATTAAAAATTTAGGCTCCTAAAAGAGTTTTTACTAGATCTCATCTAGATCCAGAACCTGCAACAACAATAGACAATCCCGAAAAATTACTTAGAAAGAAAAATGTTGCAGAGGGTTCCAGGAGTCACAATCCTCTTCATCAGTCCCCTTCTCTCCCAGAGACGCTGGTTGTCCTTCAGGATCTCAAGTTTGACATATATTTTGAAAAAATCCTTTTTAGAACAAAATCCAATAGCTTTGTAAGTGAAACAATCTTAGATCAAACCATCCTACAACCCAGGACCCCTGAAATACTATCTCCCATGGCAGACATTGATCAAATATTTATTCAGGAATTTTACAAGTTAGAAGACCTAGTAGTACATCTTGATCAAGCCTTAGACAAAGCTCACTTCCAACAGTCAGTCAAACTTTCTGCCTTGACTATTGCTGCAACTTCTGTTAAGTCTAAACCAACTCACTCCGTTCCTCCCAACCCTTCATCTTCCACAACCTTTGTCAGCTCCCCTCCAATCACATAGGTTGTTGTCCAACCACCTCCACCAATCATGGAAACAAGATAGGATCCATTGGTGTTAGCCACTCCTTTACATCCCATGCGTCAGGACTATCAAACCATACTTCCTCAGTTTGATGGTACTTGTCCTCTGAATGCACAACAACATGTTGACAAAATGAATGATTATTTTGATTTGCAGAAAGTTGATGAGGCTGATGTGCAGATGAGACTATTTTCATAGAGTATGACTGGAGAAGTCAAAAAGTGTTTTAAAACCTTACGTGTTTCTTCCATAACTGACATTGCTTCTTTTCATCGAATTTTTCTTGACAGATGGGAGGTAAATAAAAATCCTTGCCAGATCTTGTCAGAATATGAGAATATCATAAGGAACCAAGGAGAGATAGTGAAATATTATTGCACTCATTTCAATAATCTG
Source organism: Picea engelmannii (assembly GCA_009831015.1). Lineage (NCBI taxonomy): Eukaryota > Viridiplantae > Streptophyta > Pinopsida > Pinales > Pinaceae > Picea > Picea engelmannii. The sequence goes on along the minus strand of ML777285.1, from coordinate 1,088,602 downwards.
TACAATGCAATTCCAGCTAATATCAAACCACCTCAAGGTTTGGCATTAATAAAATTCCCTGATGGATTTGATGCTAACATGTCATATGGATTTGATGCTAACATGTCATATCAGTTAAGGGAAAGAAATTTTGCTACTCTAGAAGACATGTAGAAAAGTGTCGCTAGTGTGGAAGAAAATATTTTAGCCAGAAGAGCTAGGCAGAGAATAGAAAGGAGGGTAACCATCAAGGAAGAGCCTTCCACTTCCTCATCAGATGCCAAAATATATTCTCTAGCTAGATATATGGAGAGAATGATGGAGAGACTTACTATAGCTGACAAAAACCCACCCAGGGAAAACCAAGATGCTCCTCAAATTCGAAACCCAAACTTTAGAAGAAATCCTCCCTAGATCAGGTAGAGAGATCCTAGAGATCAAAGAGAACATAAGGGGCCCGATAAACATATCAAACCACCCCTTTAGGAGAATTACACCGATTATGGGGAGGAGGTAATCGAGGAGTTTGATGACACTCATATAAAACTCATGGGCATTCATGCCGATGAATCCATTTTTCTTACTCAAGAAGAGCATGAGATTTTTCTCCTTTCACAAACAGAGGTAAATGAGGAAGCATAAGAAAAAGAACAATAAGCCTTTGAAAATGCTATAATGGAGGTCCACAGGCAGTATAACCTGATAATCAAGAAGGTGAATGAAAACCCTCCAAAGAAGTATGTTGAAACAAAGAAGGCTACCGAAACAAAGAGAATATTTGAGACTAAGAAAGCTTCAGAAACCTCTCCCAGGAAAGTCCCCTAGAGGAACAATACCGAAGCTCCTGCAAAAAGAAGCCCCAAGATTTTACAAATACCAAACCAGACTGAGGTTTTTTCAACTAGTCAACCAAGTGCTTCTGCCCATAAGACTTTGATGGATAAACCAGAAGTGCAAAGCCTAAGCAAAGTTTCCACTATTTTCATCCTTGAAGGGGAACTAGCTAAACTGAATATTCCTATTCCCCTTTTCGAGTTGATGATAAAGAACACTTACAGGTCTCAGGTGATTAAATATTTAAGCATCGAACCATATATAGGTACGAAGGCCTTGAATGTTAGATCAACAAATTACTTGAATACGATAAATCTTGCTAATGATCAACCAGAGCTCCTGTTCGGTCCTGAAGTTGATGGTCAAACCGACAACAGTGTCGTTGCCCCTTTCTACATCAACCTGAATATCCACAACTCGATCTTACACAATGCTATGCTGGATTCAGGTGCCTCTCACAACCTGATGCCCAAAGCTGTGATGGAAAAATTGGGAATTCAGGTCACCAAACCCTACAAGGATTTGCATTATTTTGACTCTAGCAAGGTCAAATGTATAGGGCTAATTAAGAATTATGCATCACCCTAGCTCAAATCCCCAAAAATATTATGGTGATGGATATCATAGTTGCAAACATTCCCCCAAAATACGGTATGTTACTGTCAATATCATGGGGAGCTAAGCTGAAAGGAACCCTGCAACTAGATATGTTCTATGCCACCATCCTGGTATTTGGACAACAAAGAAGACTGTACAGAGAAACCCTAATGAAGTATATGGTCAGCAGTCAGGAAACAACACACAATTACCCACTATACTCTGCACACTCTGATATGGATTCTTTCATTCTATACAACGATGGTGACTTGGTAGAACAAATCACTCAGCTGGAAGATGATACACCTGATTCGAAAGAAGATAAAGAAATCACTGAGGTAAGAAATAATGAACCTATGGAAAGTGAGGAACTGCCAGTAGAATTTGGGACCATGGATTTTGATGGAGCCATGAGCAAGGAGGGAGCTAGAGCTAGAGTTTGGTTGCATTATCACAAATCAAGTTATTCAGAGAGTCATTCTTACAAACTAAATTTCCAATGCACTAACAACATAGTTGAGTATGAAGCTTTGATGCTCGGCCTGAAAATACTGAAGAAGGTTAGTGCCAAACAGATTATGGTAAGGGGTGATTATGAATTGATTGTCAAGCAAATTAAAGGTGAGTATGCAGCTAAACATACCAGATTTAGAGCTTATAGGAATGCTATTTTAGATTCCCTTCAATGTTTTACTGAAATTGACTTGTAGGTAATGCCCAGGGGACAAAACACACTTGCAGACGGGTTGGCTACATCAACAGCTACATGTAAAATTCCTTTCCATCCCACTCGCAAATACACAGTGGAGGTGAAGTGCAGACCAACCGTTCCTGACAATATCATATGCTGGCAGGTATTTGGGAATGACGATCAAATTGAAGACTTCTTACAGTGTAAGAATGATTTCAAATGTAGAAATATAGATTTAGAGAATGATGATGATGATGTAAATAAATCTGTTTTTGAAAATGGTAGCATAAATAAAGTAGACTTGGGTGAAATAACATAAAATGAGGTAGAATCTGGTATTTTACAGTTGAAAAATAATGTGCTACCTAGAGGTCTAGTTCCACTAGAAAACTTGTTCGATTTTAATGATGTAGCGAAAAAACAAAAAATTGAGGCTAGTGGTAAAGAGGTCGAAGACTACAACATAGGAACAGAAGAAAAACCCAAGATGATAAAAATTTCCAAGTCTCTATCCCCTGAGAAAAAATGCAAATAGATTGAACTGTTTAAGTAATATGTAGATGTGTTTGCTTGGGGTTATCAGGACCTGAAATCTTATGACACAAGTATCATAGAACATCGGATCCCAATAAAATAAGAACACAAACCTTTTAGGCAAAAACTTAGGAGAATTAATCCCAAGTTTCTTCCCTTGATAGAAAAGGAAATAAAAAAAATGTATGATGCCAAAATTATAGTCCCATTGAGATTTTCCAAATGGGTTTCTAACCTGGTTCCTACCAGGAAGAAAACTGGTGAAATCAGGCTTTGCATTGATTTCAAAAATCTGAACAAGGTTTCCCTCAAAGACAATTACCCTTTTCCTAAGATGGACCACATCTTACAAAAGGTAGTTGGGGCCAGTAGGATCTCCTTACTAGATGGTTTCTTAGGTTAAAAACATGTTCTTTTTCACCTAGATGATCAGGAGAAAACAACCTTTACCACACCTAGCGAACCTTCATGTATGTGAAGATTCCCTTTGGCTTGATGAATGTTGGTGCCACTTTCAAAGAACAATGGATATTGATTTTGTGGACGAACTTGGAATATTCATAGCCATATATCCGGATGATGTGACTGTATATTCCAAATATGACGAGGAACACTTGCAACACCTCAGACGTCTGTTTGAGAAGTGAAAAAAGTTTGGGATTTCATTAAATCCAAAGAAAATCCTTTTCAGTTTAGAGGAAGGAAAGTTGTTGGGACACATAATCTCTAAAGATGGAATTAAAATAGATCCCAACAGAATAGAATCCATCTAGAAAGTGGAACACCCTAGGAACATCAAAGAGTTACAATCATTCATTAGAAGAATAAATTTCCTAAGAAGATTCATACTCAACTTGGACGAACTTCTTAGGAATATCACAAATATGTTGAAAAAAGACACCAAAATCAGATGGAACACTGAGTCCAAATAATCATTTGAGTAGATGAAACATTAACTCACCCAAGCCCGAGTTTTGATCAGCCCAAATTACACCAAAGACTTTTACCTTTTCTCTTTTGCATCTGAACACACCATCACAACAATACTATTGCAGAAAAAAAAATGAAGGGTACGAACAACCCATAACATTTTTTAGCAAAGATTTGAGAGATGTTGTGTTGAACTACAACATAATGGAGAAACGATCTTTTTCCCTGGTAAAGGACATAAAATATTTCAGAGTCTATATTCTTCATTCTCAGACAATTGCATATGTTCCAAATGTAGTGGTAAAGGATATCATGACTCAGGATAATCCAGATGGTAGGAGAGGAAAATGGATTGCGGTTATTCTGGAATATGACATCAAAATATAACCCAATAAACTGATCAAAGGTTAGGGTTTGGCCAAACTAATGGTTGAATCGAATTTTCATGCTCTAGACATTAACTTTTTGGCTGCAGTTGACGAGATGGAAAAGCAGGTGACTCCAAATGTAAAAGAGGTATTCTTAAACTCTCCTTGGTACGCAAACCTCATTTTTGTACTTAATAACTTACAATCTCCTCTTGGTTTGACTAAGACCAAAGCCAGATTCATTAAACTGAAAGCATTGAAATTTTGTATTCTAGAAGGTAATCTTTATTGGAAAGATCCTGGTGGTATCTTGCTTAATTTCCTGTTAAAATACGAAGCTGACAAGGTTCTGCAGGATTTCCATGTAGGAGACTGTGGTGGGCATTTGAGTTGGAAGACCACAACTAACAAGATTCCGAGAGTTGGTTTCTACTGGCCTACATTGTTTGCTGATGTCCATCAGAAAATTACTTCTTGCCACAAATGCCATATTTTCGAAGGTAAAAGGAAACTTCTGCCTCTCCCCATGAAACCCATCTCAGTTGAATCTCCTTTCCAACAATGGGGCCTAGATTTTAATGGAGAGATACACCCTCCTTCTTTGGGCCAACATAGGTGGATTCTCACTGCCACAGACTATTTCACAAAGTGGATCAAAGATGTACCATGCAGGCAAACCATTGACTCTATTATCATTAAATATTTGGAAAATAACATCTTGTCTCGCTTTGGATGCCCCAGGAAAATTATAGCTAACAACTCAGCGGCCCTCAGATCCCAAAATCTTACAGAGTTTTGTAACCAGTACCACATTACTTTAGGACACTCCACAACTTATTACCCTCAGGGAAATGGGCTAGCCGAGTCCTCAAATAAAAGTCTGGTGAACATCCTTAGGAAAAATTTACAAGAGAATAAGAAATCATGGCATAATAAGTTGGTTTTTCACTCTTGGCTGACAGAATAAGCACCAAAATATCAATTGACATGTCTCCATACCAATTGGTATACGGAACTAAAGAAATTTTTCCCCTTTCCTTGGGAGTCCCTGTTATGAAACTATTGCAAGAAGTGCAAGAAGAGCCAAACGATGTCCAAAGGAGAATAAACCAAATGATTCACTTAATGCAATCCAAGGAAGAAGTATATAACAAGACTCAGGTCATCCAGGAGAACATCAAAAAGATTTTTGACAGAAGAACTAAAGAAGATGATTTGGAGTTGGGTGATTTAGTGCTGAAATGGGATTCCAGGAATGAGTATAAGGGAAAACATGGAAATTTTGATAGTTTATGGAAAGGCCCTTACATCATTCAGGCATTCATAGGAAACAACACATTTTTTCTCAAAAATAGTGATGGAACAAACCTGCCAGGTGAACCTGTGAATGGCAGGATGCTAAAGCATTATTTTCCACCACAATAAGAGATCTCTCAAATCCATTTCCACTGTGCATACACTTTATTTACATTCAGGTTGTGTGTATTTGATGATTGATCAGACGGATTAAGCCTGTAGAGAAGCCCCTAAGCCACTGACCAACGCCATCAAATTCTCAAAATAAAAACAAAACATATAGCAGAAATAAGCAATGGAGTAAACCTTTACAGACATCAGGAAGCATGTTCTTGGCACCTCGCAAGGAGAGCACCATCCCCAGGTGGAGCCACTGTTATAACCCTATGTTTCATAGGATCAACTGGTGACTGGAAAGTTTCCACTCTTGGTGTATTTTGGTTGTAAATAATATTCCATTTTGCAAATTATTTTCAAAAGAAAATAAAAAAGAATGGAAAGAAAAGAAAAGAAAAAAAAAAAGAGATGAAAAGAAAATAAAAAGAATAAAAGAAAAGAAAAGAAAAAGAAAAAAGAGGGCATAAAAGAAAAACGATATAGCCCCATGCAATAATGTTGACTTGTCCATACAGTTCAATCATGGTCAAGTCTCTTTAAATTTGTGCTGACATGATTAGTGAATAAGGCCTGGCTAAACTATTTAATCTTAGCCAAGTAGATAGGTTAGGTAGTGAATAAATTTGATCAAACTGTCTAAACTTGATCAAATAGCCCCGAGGTAGAGTAAATTCTTATCCCAACAGTCTAATCTGGGCTAAATGTGTTAGGTAGGTAGGATATAACCTAGGTTAGTTGTTTTTATTTCAATAAAACAAGCCTAATGATGGTCACGATTCTTTGTTTTGATCTATGAATGATATTTTCTAACCCCTTGGTGCCCAAAATATGAGGGAATGGCGCTAAAACTGACAAAATACACACAATCCTAAGTTTTTACAAAGTAATACCACCGTCACCGCATGACATCACACTCCACTACCCCATCGTCTCGTGATGTCATACTCCACCACCCCGCTCCTATAAGTCTTGTCTCATCAATTCGTCGACATATTCTCCCCACTTACTTGTCACACATCAGGTCCCATTTTACCTACCCTCCAATGACCACCTTCCACATCATCCTGGCACAACTGTCACTCGTCCTTTACTTTCCACCTCATACCCAGTTATCTGTTGGCCAATTAAGATAGACTAACATATCCATTAGCTTGTTGACCTATCCCCCGTGCCCAACGAATATCCATTAACCCAAATTTAATCCCATTTCCACCATTATCACACTATTCACATTTTCTCCGCATACCAGAAGCTCTTTTCACCCGCCATTTTCAGCCAGTAATCGAGATAAAGCCAAGTATCCACTAACGTTTTTGTTTTAGTTGCAGGTACCAATTGAATTGATGGTGCCAAAATCTAAGAAATAATAGGTCGAGGAAAACCCATTCCTCCCACCTCTTTTCGATATCGACTGGATCTCGCTAGCTGACAAAGACTACCTAGTCTGAGAGACCAAGTGCAAATTCGATTTCGCCGAATTGCATTCATGGTTCAGGGACACATTCCTGGATCAAAGTGACGAGATTGGACTCTAGGAGTCCAATCTCCCACTGTATCGTTTCCCTCAAATTCACCATTTTTCAGAGTTCTCCCTCAAGTTCCAGGTGCATTATCTTCTCAATCAGAGAGCCATTGTTTCATCATCTAGAGAGACCCTTTTCACTATCACACCCGAGGCCATTGACCAGATGATACAAATCCCCAGAGCCGAATCCCCCTCTATTTTCATCCTTGAATTTCTAACTGAAATGTATTAGAATCTATATTTTCCCCAGAGAGCATAGATTTTTGAGTTTTTCCTCCCACAGAATGTCCAATTCCCCAAGAAAAATCCCCCCTACCATTCTTCCATGTTTTAAGAGAAAGGAAACCAAGTCATTTCATCCTTGTGTTGTATACTCAGAAATTATTCAGATGAATGGGTGGGCGAGCCAACCCTAGGCTTCTCGTTAATTTTGTCGGTAGAAGAGAAAGCCACCACTCAGTTCGACTACAACAGTTTTCTAGCCGAGAACATGCATGAGAAACTTTTCAGATTTCCCATAGAGGGAATATTTCGGTATTCTTCAATATTGGCTTACATGTTCATTTTCTTTCAAGCAAATAAGTTCTTTTTTCCCATGCAAAAATTGGACCAGGACGGAAAACCACAACTTGTCACCTCTTGGACTTCGCTGCTGAGGAAAAACTCCACAGAGTTTAATTTTAAGCAATTCATTGAGCAGTTTTACCACCCAGCGGTAATCATGCTCAGTGGTAGACAAGAACCGAGGATAAATGAGGAGATCATAATAATTATACACCTCTCAGACCTCGCCAATATTAGAGACAAATATCTGTATCAGAATCACATGGAAATCCAAATTTATGGATGTGAGATGGCTCCGTATAAACTTCCAAGATATGTACCTGTAAGGATATTTTCCTTGGAATACATCAGGAAAATGATCAATTCAGACGGCATACATTTTGTAGCTTTGAAGAATAAACAACAGTTGGGAATTAAATAAAATATATGATCCGTTATTTGTAACAGTCGAGCTGCTGGGGAAGAGGCAAACAAGCTACTAAAGGAAATAAAGTTTGGTATCGGTTTCCCCTGGCACTATGATCCATGTGGGATCATTGCATAAATGATATTGAGGAATAAAAGTTCCCCATATGCTCATGTGCCCAAACCTGAGATCGAGAAATATGTGAATCAAATAGAGTGGGAGGTCAACACTCTGGAAGACACTGAACAACAATCTCCTCCAGCTATTATTTCACAGACCATTACTCCACAGATAACAAAGGAGAAAAGGCCCAGAAAGGATGCCTCCCCTCCGATCACTGAAGTATCAGCTAAGGAGTTCCATGTGTACAAGAAAAGGCCCAAAACCAGTCACAAAACTGACAGGTCTCGAGAGGAAGAGACCCAGTCTACCACAGTAGTTCAGGGTGAACATTCACCACCTTTCTTAGGCAACCAACATATGATGTCTACTTCTTCCTCAAAGAAGAAGACTGATGCCACTTTGACCACCCAACCATCACAAGAGTCTGCAAAACTGAGTATATTTGAGAAATATGATTTAATCAAGAAGAAAAATGAGATGCTGATAAGCAACACCTATGCTCAGTTATAGAAGTGAACCTCCACAACACAACATAGGTTTCTCTCTGCCTTTGATATGGAAAGAGGGATAATGCACATGGCGTTCTTACAGGCACAAGTGCCTCATCCAAAGGAAATCACTAATTACAAAAGGTCAACACTGGAGTTTGATGCTAAGCAGGTACATCCAGCTGATCAGATGGATTTGCATAGACAGACTGGAGAAATGGTTTTGTCAACATTGGCCAATGCTTCCACAACTACTGCAAAATTACAGGTTTCTCTGAACAATGTTTAGACTCAACTAAAGCTGGAAAAGGTGTCATATTTTGCAAAATATAATAGGATCAAGTCTTTGGAAGAGATGGTACTTAAAATTGGGTATGACCCCTCAAACAAGAAAGTAGCTGAAGAACTACTGAAGAAAAATAACGCTGACATAGCCTCTTTGAGGAAGAAATTAAAACTGTCAACTACTGAAGACTCACAAACCAAAGAGATGGTAGAGACAAGGGGTCAAAAAGAGGAGATGCTAAAATTGATCATGGAGTGGAATGCACAGATCAAAGAGATGGAGGCAGAGATGGAAAAACTAGTAAAGGAAAAAGAACACACAAAGCCTATGGAGGTCATCCCTTTAAGTGAAGCAACCCTCACATGAGTTAGCACAGTGACAACATCAACAACCACCACTGCAAAACTTCCATTAGCTACCCCAGTGACAGTACCAGGGACATCTGAGGCTTTAGAAACATCAATGGAGAAGATGACTTTACAAGGAATGTAAATCAAAAGATTGGAACATGAGATAGATAATCTCCAGAAGCTAAAATCTTATTTCCAAGCCAGTTACAATACAGATAGACACACATTAGAAAAACTGAAGCAGGAGATACAACAGCTACAGAAGCAGACAGTTGTGGGAAAAACACTGGCACAAGCCAAAGAGAACATCTGGATAGATATCTCAAAATCCATAAATGAAATATGGCCCATGGTGCAAATCATGTTTGAACAACATGAACTAATGTCAAGGAGCAGGCATGCTATTGATAGGATAAAGGGAGAGCTGGGAGAAATGGCCATAGAAGCAAATGAAATCATCAGGTTTCTTAATTCGAAAACTAAAGAAGATTTGGAAAACATGAAGATTGAATATAGAACATAGACTATCCTCGAGGTCAAGATGGTTTTGACCAAAAGAGGATTGATGTTGCAATTGGAGGAGAAATCCTAGAACATGGATATCGGAGTTCAGTGGTTTTTCAACAAGATCGATGTTTTGAAAAAGAAAAGTCTTCTCGGTTTACTGGTTCTGAATGAAAAGATGATGACACTCTCTTATTACAAGCAAAGGATCATCATGGTAGCAAAGGACAACTCCAAGTTTTCAGCGATACATAGTAGAATAACAGGTAAAACATTTTTAGAGACGCTGCAACTGGACCTTAGCATCCAACATGAAATCAAGCATATCTTCATCATGAAGCCAACTTTTGCAAAATACACAGAAATGGATGAAGTGTACCGCAGGTTACTAAAAGTCACCATTCCCAATCAACATAGATGGGAAGAGCTTTGTGAATTGATCGAGTAGAAGATGAGTTGGACGTACTAGTCAACATACAGAACAGTCAAAGTCAGGTTGATGATTCTCCAACAATCTTCCCCAAAATCAACATGGAGAATCCAACATATCATAAGCAATTCCTGCAATTCTGTATTCTGTTATCTATTTAGTTAGCCTGAGATTTTTCCACATCCTGATCATTAATGACATGATCAATTGTAATCTTTTCTATATATACTTCAAACTCAAAGTACTGAGGGTTGATCTTTACGCCCAAGCAAGCTGTTAGCACTGTAATCTTTCTCAAGATATTTACCAGTAATAAAAATGACATTTCACATGATTCCTGCGTGTTAACTGTTGGTGATGTTTTCTCCTCTTCGTTGAATGCTTTTTCTATCTTCGTAATCATTTATGTTTTCTATATTTGATCATTTAAAGGAAGTTGAAGTTGCAAAATTTATCTTTGTATACTCTGTTTCTGGCTTTTAAATATCTAAATGTTTATCTTCTGAGGTTATGATAAAGAAATTCTTAAATGCTTCTTTGTTATAATTGTTTTTCTCATCTTTTCTGCTACCCATCATTTTATTCTAAAGGATTTAACAGTTGCATTATCATGCCCTGTGAAAACACCTTATAAAATCTGTTCTTTGATCTCAAACTTTATAAAATAGACCCCATAGCCCAATGGATGCGTAAGCGATATTTCAACCATTTTTATAAAATAAACAATACAGTCTCATTTATTTAACTATCTTAATATCTAATACCTAAAACAAAGTTGAATCTCACAGAGAGATCCCTCTCTGAAACCGGAAGGGCTAGATCCCAGTTTCAAAGCGGTTGGATAAAGTTACCTCTAGTAAATTGCTTCTACATAACGACAACCTCTGGGAATTTACAGATCGTTAACAGTTTCCAACAAGGTAATATTGTTCCTTGATGACATCCATAAAAGAGTCTCAAGTGGACTCGATCCCAAATATTTTAGACTCCTTTGAGGAGTTTTTCTCAAAGTAAGTTTCCCACCAATGTTTGACATGTGAGACCACATTAAGGAGCAGAAAGGTGATATTTTCCCTATTGGAAAAAAATGTAGATAGAGAAATAACCTTCTAGTAGATTTAACCATTTTTCCAAATTATTTGCATCTATCTGACCTTCAAATGTGGGAGTATCAAAATTAACTTTTACCTTGAAGGGGGTTCCTCCAAAGTGGCCACTTGATGAAGATTCCTCTATTGTTGTCGACAACTGCTGAAGGATTTGGGAAAATAGATCCATCATCTTGTTCCTCTATTTCACGAGTACTTCTGCATGCAATAGATTAATACGATCTCCTGCTCCCTCATCTCTTTTATCCTGTACAATGAGTTCCCATCGGGGTGGACGAGGATGGTCTTCCAAAGGTTCTACCATTTCGATTATCAATGCTTGATACCCTAACCTCATTGGGGACATGCATAAGGAAATCGATAAAGAGTATACTACTATGATATCACTGATTTATATTTATGAGAGAATGAAATGAAATATAAAAATAAGATAGAAACATAGATATATAAGAATACTCAATTTCTATTAAATACTGAAATATGCAGAGATTGTAAAAGAAAATACAAAGTAAAACGAACTCGCTAGAATGATGGAAGCTTATCTATGAGAAGAGATGTGACGACTATGCACATTCACAAAAATATGATTACAATGAGTCTCACGATGCATTTTTAACATAATTCGTAAATGAGAAAACCATAAACATCCAAAACCCTAATCCTAGAAGATGAATCACTAAAAGGTTTGTGGGCCTCGATGGGGGTAGTTGATACATCAACTTCCCTAGGGTGTAACATTTCCATACGATCTTTTTTTGGGGTGCTTGATACATCATCAGAAGGGTATATCCGATGAGTACACATTTTGAACATCCCAATACATGCCAAAAAGCTTCAATTCGACATTGCCATGTTAGAAAAACATCATTTAGGGCCTCAAAATGACCCCAAAAGTTTGGGACCCAAGAAACTGCAGAAAAATTCCAAAATGGAAAATTTATGTTGAGCCAGTGGAATAGGTGGACGACCACCGATGTACACCTATATCATCCATAGCCACACATTATATCTACATTAATCAATAATTAAACTTGGGATTATAGCGGGTGTTGGTCCCGAGTTTATGTTTTAAGGCTATAAAACATACCGTCAAGGCATCCGTAAATGATTTAAAGAAATGATTAGGGAATAAGGAATCAAAGAAAGATCATAACAAATTCAGTTTCTCAACTGCCTCTGTCTTACTTCCTGTTTTTCTTGGATGCTAATGTCTCGCTCAATAGCAACCCATGATCTTTCTAACTCAACCCAGTTAGTTGTTGTTTGTAAAATAGTATTAAATAAACTCAGGGCAATACTGGTTTGATCCTGAAGGCCTGGTTCAATGTTGGGTTGTCTGCTACTAGGGACAATCATGGATGATAAAGTTTATTTGTTTATTTAGGGGATTTCAATCAATTTGTTACTTCAAATTTTCCAGAGATGAGATCAAGGAAAACAATTTTAAAATCTAAAACCGTAATGTAAACACATTCAAGGCCATTTCCTGGTTTTGTAACAATTTTGAGAATTGTAAACAACAAATAAACACTACAGAGAAATATAAGTCTTTAATCAAGAAAGAATCTCATATTTCAATAGACAATGATGAAAGAATAAAATGAGGTTTTTAACAAGAGTTAAGTATTAAGGAACAAAATGTTTACAGGTCTTAAAATCACTAAAGCAATTTCAGAGGAAAGACTGTAAATCATTTAACATCCAAACCAATCTGAAATATAAATCAACGATGTATATAATTTCAAATTGATACTTGTTAAAGAAAACATTAAAGGAAAAATTCAACAAAGTATACTAAACAGGGAGAAGACACATAGTTACAAAGTTGCAGGATCCAGAATCTCGTTTGTGATCTATATTCGGATGTATTTCAAAAATGATATTACAAAATGGCTCTCTCTAAAATTTCTGAAGCCCCATCTCAGCCTTTTGAAACTCTATTTATACATTTTCATCAAAGTTTCTCGTTGGTGACTAACCAACTTCCTAATATTTCGGTTACATAAAAACAATTTCAACCGTTTACAATTTCTTTTAAAATTTATAATAATAAAAACATTTAAAAAGGTTTTAGGCTTGCATTGACGAACTTCCTTTTTCACATCAATAAATTGAACGCATTTCCCTAAAAACTTCACAAAGATCCTGGGAGCATCGGGTATCTCATTTTCTTCAAATGAGAAAAATCTCTTCTGCAATTCGGGGAACCGACTTTCTATCATTCTTTCTGTAAATTTAACAGATTTCAATTTTAGACTTGAAGTCACCATCCACTTGTTGATCTCTGTAATATTGATTAATTTAATGCCTGAAATTTCTGCTTTCTTTTCCTCCAGCTCTTCTCTAAACCTCCACTGGTGCTTGACAATATTAACTTCGCCTAACAATCCAGAACAACCATATGTTCCGATGTTCAACGCATCTCTTTCAAAGAGATCGAAGATTCCTTGGAAATCTTCATTAACTTCTCTTGTGATTCATTTATATTCAACCAGTTTTGTTTCCCACACTTTAATCATTATATCCCCTTTAATCTGTTCAAAAATAGATAATTTTTGAGTCTTTCCAATTTCTTGTTTTGATGAGAAAGCCACTACTTTCTGAAAAGTTGTCCTAGCTTCTTTCACCTCCCTTTATTTCTGGGACACATTCTCCAATGACTTATTTGATTCCTGAAAATAATTATGAATTACTTCCAGATTCAAGAACACTTTTTGTTGTTCTTCCTCTATTCTCAAATATATCTCTAGTGCTTGTGTCCTGAAATTTTCAAGTTCTACTACCTCGTTAGTAATAGAAATAATCTTATCTTGCAAATGTTTGTTCTCTTCTCCCAGCTTTTGAACCTGTTCCTGTGTGACCTGTATTAAGTGTTTTGCATCATCCAAGTCTTTATTCAATTTCTGGATTTCTTGCATATCCTTTATTCTAGCTTGTTCTAGACCCTTCTGTATTCCCCAACTGATATTTCTTTCATTTTCCTTTAGTTTTTCTTGCAACTGGATTATTGTTTGGTTCTTCTGTTCAAGCATAGTTGTTAAATTTCCCACATAATACATATTAGTTGATGCTATAGCACCCATTGTACCTTCTAATTCTGTAGTGAACTCTCCATCCTTGAGTTTCTTTCCATCTATGATAACTCTATGCCTTTTATCGTTCCTTCTCCTCTATGGTGAATTTCCTGTTTCAAGACTGCTCTTCGCTTTTTGCTGAAAAAGTAATCTGATGGGGGGATTTCATCTCTTGAAATCAACTCTAGATCACTGATGTATAAAAATCCTTCATGGGGGGTTCCGAAAGTTGACTGTAATGGAGTTAAATAGGTAATAGGACTACCAAGTTCTGTTGAAGATGTTCCTCCCATTTTTTCTAGAACATTCTTCAAGATTTCTGGAATTGTTTCTGGCTCTCTTCCCTTATCCATTCCTGATTCTTTTGTTTGAGAACCTTCCGCGTCTTGGGAAGGTATCTTAGTATCCTTCAACTTACCTTTGTCATTTACTTTACCCAGAGTATTAGTTTCAAACCCTGGAGGGGTTTCTTCCTTTTCTAGCAATGGGGTTGAAATTTCGCACTGTAAATTCTTAGGCAGGCAGCTTCGCCTATGGCTTTGAAAAGATGCAAACCCAGCCTGTGAGTCAAGTGCCAAGGCCTGGAATTTGTTCAACACTTCTTCATAAGACTTATCATATTTAAATATATCATCATAAACATAAACTTCATGTTCATATGCCTTTAAATTACAATGTATGTAATGCCTACTTATTATTCGGTAGGGGTCATATTTTTTGTGTTCAATATTTACTAGCTTCACTACTTCCAATGACTCGGCCTCTACCTTAGAATGGCCTAAATTTGATAAAGGAAATTTCCCGACATGAACCGGGAAAGATGGCCATGATTTTTTCTGAAGTGCTTTCAATTCCAACCCAATACCACCCTTGGCTATCTGATGAGCTACTTCTCTGCATACCTTGTGAAGCTCAGACTCAACAATGTCCCGTATATGATTTTGGGAATCTGGGTCTGCATTCTTTAGCTCATACTCCAATGATTCAGAGATTTGAGCCCATGATTTGATGGAGTTTATGGCATTTGGGGTAGTATCAGAGATAATATCACCTTCCTGTGGGTATTTGTTTTTCTTCGGTGCTTTTTTAGGTGCCATAGCTCTGCGTTTGACTTGAAAACCTGTCATAGAAAGTGGATGAATAAGCTCAACTTTAAAATGAAAATACAGACGTTCAAACGTTTATTTTGAATATATCTTAAAAATAATGAGATTTGTACATCTGTCATGAAATTAAAGCCCTTAATGCAAAAGATATTTTCGGAGATATGCATTTAATGTCCGTACTTAGGCGCTCTCGACTTTTCATAATAAAATGAGAAACTTACTTAATTGAAAAACGAAGCATTAATGAACACTTAAAGAAAGATTAACTTTAAACCTATTTTAGGAAGAGGATTTATTAGTGTTAATTATGGATTAAATCTGAAACCACCTTAAAGTTTTAAACAAATGCTGAGTGATGAATGTGTAACTATCTGTGAATTCACCCTTGCCGGTAGATGTATCATTGTTGATTTATCCACCGACCTGGGGCCTTTAATCTCTGCGTTAATGTGATGTATTTCCTGCGTTTTGTGCGTGAAATTTTTCTTTGCGATTGGGGTCTGCGTTCTCTCCCAGACCGAGCATCATCACTTTGGTTTTTTTTTATTGGGTTGCGTTTTATTGTTGTCAATTCGTCTGGTTTCTCGCATAAGTGGCCATGTGTGCCTTATTCCGTGTTTCTGGTGTGCGCTTCCATTTATTTGTTGGGCACCTCCATTTTGACCTGGGTGTCCCCTTTGTTCCTTGGGAGTTGCTGTGTGTGTTGTGTCGTTTTTAATTTCGGCGCGTCCCTACTGTGCGGGCGTAAAAAGAAAAAAAAAATCCTTGCGTTGTGGTAAAATTCTCCCTGCGTTTGGGGATGAGAATCCTTGCGTGTTGACAATAAAATTTCGGTGTGCTTTTCCGTAATTGTCATTAACCCTCCTGGAAGTATTAACTCATGCAGCTTGAGAACTACCTGTCACTAAATCACATCCTACTGTTGAGGCTTGATCGTTTCCGCTGCTACCACAGTCCTTGATTGTTGATCGCTGCGTTGGGTGAGATGTCTCCCTGCGTTTCGTTTTCCTTTCTCTCTGAGATGTTGCTTGTCTCTGGGAAAATTGCTAGAGAAGACCTTCACGGGCTCTGACCACCGGTCGTTGAGTTCAACGAATCATCTCTCTGCATTGGGGGATTATTTTACCCTGCGTTTGGGCGGAGGACGTCCCGCCTTTTCGGCTGTTAAAACTGAGCATGGGGCATTCACCTTCTACGCGACCGAGGAGGAGAGAAGTCTGTGTCGCCTGAATCGGTCATTCTTAATTTAGCCCTGACTCGCAGCTCAATAAATTTCGTTCCTGAATCTCGCCAGAAAGTCTTCGAGGCTGACGATTTCTTTGCTGGAAATGGCAAGACTTGTTTACCTTTAGCACTTTCAGATAGTGGTGGCCCACTATCCGTCTCCATATTGTGGATGTTCGGAGGTTGCTTCTCGATAATAGTAATTCTGGACTGCAGTTGAAGTGACTAAACAATAGAACGATACAGCAGGATCCTGTACCTAGGTTCCACACGTGGATTTTCCATGAATTTCGTCTATCAGTCGATGGTTGATGTCTGCGCTGTCATTCCCATTTTGGATTGTTAACAGATGTTAATTTCCCTCTCTCATTACTGTTGACAGCACCGTCAGCCGCCAGCGCTTACCGTCAGAATTTTATTCCAGTGCACGCCTTCAGATTGATCGTTAGCATGCCAGCGCAACCCTTAGTTTAGTGATGTAATAAGTGAGCCCTGTTTGTCGTGTCCTTTAGTTTTATTGTTGACAGTCGGTACAATCCAGATTGAAGGGTAATCCGTTGATTTAGCTTCTTAGGGTAACCCTCGAATAATCTTATTGCCAATGAGTGTATGAGAAGCTCTTTTATTTATAGACATGTTTTTAGTTGTTA
>ML777285.1:1004756-1050891 GCA_009831015.1 Picea engelmannii | reverse complement strand
TAACTTTAAACCTTTCTTAGAGGGGATTAAACTAATCATGTTTTAATTAAGATTTTAAACGTATCGGGAAATCGGGAATCGGGCTTTCGTGATTCAATTTACATCAATCATCTGTTTGCGGAAAACCCCGAATCCCGATTTCTTTAACTTTTAAATTAAGAAAGATCGCAAATTTTAAAATTACAATTCGTTTTAAATAATTTTTTCAAAGGGCACTGGAAAATTTATATTTTTGTAAATTTTTTCCGTTCGTTGTCCAAAAGTAAATGATAAAATGGCATCGCGAATTTAGAAATGACGAAATTCTTGTTTGAGGAAAGCTGGAACCTTAAAAACAAAAATCTAGGCCTTAAGGATGAAAAATTTAAGCTTTGTTTCAATAGCGGGGATGTTACAATAAGTGTCCATCATCGTTTTTAGTGAAAATATGTCTTTCTACTTTATTTGAGTTGATAACCTCCCATAATATAATCTATGTCTTCATATGTGTGTCCCATTGGGAGGAAACCAATTTCAATAATGTTAAACACCCTCCTTTATATTAAAAGGGATGTTAAACTTCAATAATGATCTATTTGCAACAATAATATCAATGGCAATTTCTATTTGATCTATAATAGTTTGTATTATCAACACTTACCTTAGGTGTTTTCATATCATATTTCTTGTAGAAAAAACATTTTTCATAATATTTGGTTGGTAATAGAACTTCATGTAATGGGTGGTTTGATGTTCCCATATTGTATAAAAAAATCCCTGTATTGATCTACCCATGGATGATTTTAGGGGCTAAATTTTGCTCATGGGTTAATTTTCCATGGTTTTTCCCAAAATAATATTCGCTATTCTAAAAACGATTCGCCGAAATTATATAGGATAGAATTATTTTACCTTAAAAATCGCCAAACTTTTATACAAACTATATAAAATCCTTATAAATTTAAATATTTTTACAAAAATATTGCAAACATTTTATGGTTTGCATATGAAGAATTAGTAAGATTCGCCAAGGTTTCTACATTTTAAAATAAATTTCCATCCTTAAAATCATCCCTGGATCTACCATTGGTTCTTTGAGATGCTTGAAGCATTTAGTTAATGAAATCATAGAGAAGTTTGAACCCATCTATAGAAAGGAAAGTATGAAGTGGCCAAAACCCTGGTCTCATTTCCATGTGTAAGCATGATAGTAAGAGAAATTTGGAGATTCATAAAACTACTAATATCCTTTTCCTTCTTACCCAACCTTGGTATACAATTCTTTTCCTTGTCCATATTTTCTACACAATGCTTAATTAATTCCTAGGATTCTTCTCTTAACTCAATATATGAGCATGAAAAACAATATGAAAACTTGTAGTATAGTGATTACAAGTATTTTTAACTGCCCACAATTGCTGTACTTTGAATAGACCAGTGGAAACCCTAATTTTGTTGGTGATTAATACATAATCACTACACCTTGTAAATAAGTTATTCTTTGTGACTATGCCAATTGGAAATTGATTTCCCATTATTATGTTGAAATTAGATTGCAAGAATTGATGAATATCCAACAATTTCATGTCTTCGTTAACCATTTAGTGAAGTAAAGATTGAGTCATATTTGAAATCAATAATTTGAGGGGTGTCCTTGTTCCATACTGATATATTAAGTGCAATAAATGTAGATTCTTATTTGAATTTTTCTTCACAATTTTACTAACACTATCCATTGTTGCAATACCATTAGAATATAGTTTTGCAATCCAATATTGCCATTCACTTCCTTCAAGTCACTATTTTTAAACATATACTTATAGTGGTATAAAATACTTTTTTTTATTATTATATTATCCCAATACCATGTATTTTGAAAAACATATGTATTTTGAAAAGTATATAGTGCCAAAATTCATTCTAATTAAAGTTATCTTATTTATTTCTCCTTGTTTGGAAATGATGGCATTTGATGCTAGATAACTTAGTACAAATTCTTTTCTTGAATTTTCATTCATGGGATGCACCTTATTAATACCTTTAACCATTTACCCCAATAGTGTTCTAGAAATACAATCATTTTTATAGAAAAGTGTAATGTGTATGCCTGTAATGAAAGAAATTTCATCAAATGTTTCAATCAAGTTTTCACTCAACTTACTTTTAGAAGATGCACACATCCATTAGTGCTTTAGTTAGTTGTATGGTCACGTTGTGACAATTTTTACATTGAAAAAATCAATAATACCCATAGGTGGATGCATCAACTATAGAGAATATTCTTCTATCACATCCCATAATTTGACTTCAATTTTATTTTCACTTTGCTTTAATATAACATCTAAGGGGGAGCCATTAAGGTCAAACAAGTGGTTCACATGCTATTTATGGAGATAACCTTATGATATGAAGCATTTCTCACAATTTATGAAGATTTTCTCTATTAAAAGTCCAAATTCATTACCATCTAGTGGTGTAAAGTGCATTGCCTCTCCTTCTAAAAGATTTGAAATTGTTCCCATAACAATACAGTTTGGTTCTAATGAACTATAATGGATCACATTCACATTTTATTCCAAAAACATAATGTTTTTATTTTGGTTCATTTTTAAAAGTGAACATTTAGATTGATTAATTCCTTAAACCCTTATGATTAAACCTATCTTGAAATCCACCATTTCATTTATTGGCCAAGGAATTAGATTTCCACTCTCCAACTTGTGAGTATATGTCACAAGGTAATAATAGTTCATTCCCTATAATACCAAATGAGAGAGGTCCCAAATGTTTTCCCTTCAATACATGCGACTTATCCACACTTGTCACAAGATTCATTCCTATTCAATACTTTTGCTTTGAACATCTATGTAATAGTGTGACTTATTTGAGAATGAATGCTGATATCACTACTACATTTGGGTTCATTTTTCATTGTGTATTTGACATGAAAAATTTCTAATACACATTGTGAATGATCATACATAACATCAAATTAACGTCAAGTAGGTGACATTGATTATTTGACATGCATCTCACTGAATAAATGTCGAAAACCTGGCCATATCCACATTCGGTTATTTTTATTTGATATCCAGTATCCATTTATTGACGTTATAAACATCCAAATATGTTATGATATCCATAGTTTAAATTTTGTTACACACCTTTGGCATCACATAACCAAAACTTCGGGTGTATAAATATATTGCAGGTGTATTTATGACTCCAATAAATATCAAGAGTAAATTAAGTTACAAATATTAATAAATTCCCATAATACATTGACATTGGTAACAAAGAACCACTTGGATAAATAACCACTAGATCCAAAGGGAGAAGTTGCCATAGATAATAATGTAAATATTTGAAAGATATCATAATTGGTTACATATTGAAGTAGTGATATAACTTCAACTATAGAGGGGGCGTTGAATGCCGAATTGAAAATACCAGGAAAACTCTTAAATTCTAGTTTTAGGGCACATTGTACTAAATACAACCTTGCAAAATAATCCATTTTCATTGGAATGTATACATAAATATGAATTTATTTGTCACCACAAATTGTCAATTTTGATTCTCAATCACACCCATTAGGCATGCTGGTGGTATTGAGCCATGATGTGGTACCATTAAAAATCAATAATGTGGTGTTTAAATCACTAAATGTAGAACTTTGATAAAAACCATATCAAAAGTTGCACTATGATTATAGAAGTTATAAGTTGCAAGAAGTTTGACCTGTAAATGTTGAATAAATATTTATAAAAATTATGGTCAAAAGGTACACAAATATATGAGAATGTGTTCAAAGAACTAAGTAGGCTACCTCTTATGGGCTAATTCAACCTACCATTGATGTGTACTATAATATGATATTATCAAGTATTGGACTATAATGAAGCTTAATTTTGTAGAATACAATAATCTAAACACAATTGAGAATGTGTTCAAAGAATTAAGTAGGCTACCTCTTATGAGCCAATTCAACCTACCATTGATGTGTACTATAATATGATATTATCAAATATTGGCTTATAATGAAGCTTAATTTTGTAGAATACAATAATCTAAACACAATTGTAGGAGATAATCGACAAATGATACATTTAACTAGACACATATCCTTGTAAATAAATACTAATATACTAATCCTTGCACCAAAGAAACATGGGATACCGGGAATATATTGTGATTTTGAGGCATGAACAAAATCAGGATCAAGAACATACTAAAGAGTTGGTGAACCAACTCAATATATGGAGCCAAATACTCCGCTAAGTCTAAATGAAGTTAATATATTTATATATTAGAATGGATAGGATATATAGAAATATTTCCCCAATTTTTTATGCTTTTGGCATCATGCCATATTCAATGCGTGATCAAAAAAATTGGAAGGGGAAAATTGTTCACATTTATTCATCATGGAAATAAGCCTATCACCTATAATTAACTCCTAAGAATTAACAAAGATCTAGGTATCATTGTATTCTTAAAAAAATAATTTTACATAACACTGAATTCAAGTAATGATGTATATGAGAAATTATGAGAATATATTTTGGAAACATAGAAAGAGATTATATAAAAATTGAAAATATATCGAAGGTAAGTTTTCTTTAGATTTCTTTGAATATTCATTGACAAAGAAAAGTTATTTGTAGACAAACAAGTAGAGAGAAAATATGTCCAAGACTCTCAACAACATTGGTTAAATCACAAAATATCCTCAATGCATTAGAAAATTCAACGTACATAGGTGGGATACTAAACATGGTGATTGAGTTTGGTTTTATTCCTTGGACTTGCATGTCGTTGAAGAATGAAAAGGATTCATGGGGGTGGGCATTATTGTTTTGCATAATCATGGGTCTAATTACCTTTCTTTAGAGCCATTATATCAACATACACAGGGGAATAACTAAAATTGGTGATTGATTTGGGTTTTATTCCCTTGACTTGCATCACATTGAAGAATTCCAATGCTTCATGTTTGTGGCCATTGCTAATACATAACCATGGATCTGTTTACCTTAATCTAGATCACATATAAGTATATGTGTAGGGCATGGACAAGTGCTTGGAGGGTTATATTTGTAAATATTGAATTTGTATTTTTTCATTTGAGATTGAATTTAGAAATTAACAAGGCCAAATATTACAAGTATATTGCATCTTTCATACGAATCTATAGTCAAAAAGAAGCTAACAAGTGTCCATCACAGAGACTGAGGTTGACCCATGCAAATGATTAGGAGAAAAAATTGAGGGGGAATTTAAGAAGATTGGACAAAACACTTTCATTATGTGAGGGAAATAAACTAATATGCTAACCTAAGAGCTCTAGAGACAACAAAAAAATAAACTATGAAGCTGAAGAAAATTAATTGGTATATATACAAGTTAGACATGAATCTGATATTGATTGTGAAGATGAAAATATAAATATTCCAACTAATATTATTTTTAGGTCTCCATAAATACATATTCCATCCATATATTTTGATAGAGACTGTGTATAGTAACATATGCATGTGATCCTCTATTAGTTTCCCCAATAAAATCCCATCAAGATCCAATTCTATCATCTTCAAGGATATTTATAGCTACATTTGTTTTTCTTTCCATGATGAAGAAAATATTTCGTTATTATATTAGAGAGAAACATCATAAAGTAATATATATTCTTGGATTGAGGAAGTATTAGGTATAACCCTAAAAGACAACACCATGTGCCATAGAAAATATAAATTGTAAGATATTATGAGCATTATCGCCAAAACTAAGACTCAAATTACAACAAATGTAGAAAGAAGCAAAAGTAGGGGATACAATAAATATCTCTAAAATTGAGCTCTAAAATTCGTTAATTGCTTCACTCTTCTTTGCATAATCCGTGCAAATGTTTCCTTCTTTTTGGGACCAACTTTCAATATCTTGATGGGATGGAACAACAAGAGGCACACAGTAACTATGGAATGGATCTACATGTAACATGACATTATCCAAGTAATGAATCACTAATAAAGCTACTTCCACCCACATAAATAATTTTTTTTAGGAGATAACAGTTGAAAAAATACTTGACAACATACAAAATTGAAATATTTTGGTAAGAATATCCATGCCAAAGATCAACTACGCCCTTTTTATGATCAATAAACTCAAGGAAATCATCAAGATGAAATGTATTGTTGACGGGTCAAAATTTGCCCGACAACATTAAGGGGTACTCCCTAGTACACGATACCAACTAGACTATGCACCATTTGGATTAGGAATTCCATTTGTAATTTGGCTCGACTGCTATTGTTACTATTTTTTGTTTTTTTTTTTCTAGTTATGGTCCAGTTTACTGATGAGGATGGAGGATGAGAAAATGTGAAAAGATGAATAATTTGTATTGAAAACAAACTAATCTATTTCTAATCTACTCTAATCTATCCTAGCTAGGATAAAGCTAAAGTAACTGGCGAGTTGTAGATGAAACCAAATTCTGCACAAACTTCCACACATATAGCTGAAATATAAAAGAAGAACCAAAAACAAGTGCGTGCAAATATATATAACTAGAAAAGTCTAAATTATATCAATGCATGCATTAACAACTCAACAATATCAAGACTTAAAGATATTTGAAGAAACACTTAAAACTGTAGAACAACATAGAGTGCATAAGAGTTAATATATAAGAAAACAAGCATTCTTACAGTCCATGTGAACAACGTTCATATTCACTCCAAATAATTCACAACATAGATGTATCCACACACAAGTATTCCTTCTTTAGAAAATTGGCCACGAGGGCTTGTCAATATCATTAACAAGGTATATGTTCTCGAAATAGTTCTTGTGTCTAGACATTGCTTGAAAATCCAGAAGTCCTTTATACATGAGTGTCTACTCTTACTTGTACAATTCTAAGTAACCGCCAAGTCACTCTTTGCCTTCAACTTGAAGAGGTTGTTACAAAAATGGTTCAGATTCCTATTTATTAGAGACACGTGAGCCTACACAATAAGGACAAAATTGAGATCGGTTGGGAAAACGACAAAATAAGAAACATGTGTTAACATTATCTAGCTACTATTTTTTCTTTATTCAAGGATTTTTTCATCTAATGTATGTTTTCCATATTTCTAATTGATTGTATAAGGATCTGATCCTTCTGTAATCTAATTGTTCCAAAGATACATTGTTCATGGCCATGCTATCTTCAATGGTGCCCATGTATTTTATCAGTGTCTCCATGAATATCATGGTGTGCAATTTTATGGTTTGCAGTAAGTGTTTATCTATGAGGTCTATGGATATTGTAGTGGTTGCTTTGACTACTATTTTTCTTTGATTCATGTTGTCATGCTCCTTGTCTACTAGCTCTTCAATTACTATATTTTTTCCAAGCTCGTCTAGTCTAGGTAGTCGATTACTCTTGATCAATTCCTGCATAGCTTCGTGTATGTTTGAGTATATCTCCATTGATCTGGTAACCTCCTTATCTTCCTTCTGCCCCACTTTTTGGAAATGATACATTGCATACAAGTCTGTCTTTCTTTTTGATGTTGAAGGTTCGTAGAGTTCAACCGGTGCATCAGAATTTTCTGCGATCCATCTATCAATGTCAACGATTCCTTCATAGATCGTGTTGTACTGTGCCAATTTTACCTGTATTTGAGTATTATTCTCTATGACGGTAGAAATTGCTCGCTGGAAGAGGTGCAGATAAGCATACATCTTTATGATAGCCTCTTCCAATTCTTTCATGACCTTCTCAACACTGGCTTTGAAAATTTGCAGGTTGCTTTCATCAATTCTTACTAGCTGGAGTCTTTCCTCCAACTATTTGATCCTTTGTTCTTTCTCTATATTCTATTGGCATAGTCTTCGAATGTTGTCCTCATTATCATTCATGAATGCAGTACCGACTGTAGCAGTCACTATTGGATTATCTCTTACATATCCAGTTACGGGAACATGTGTAACAACTGAGATATGAATTCCTTCCCTTGTTGTCACTTTCTTCAATTGTTCTTATATGATTATATTTGTCTTGCTATCGTAAGTGAAGCTTCTCAAGTCAAGTACTTCACTTGGTTGGAACGGTTCCCATAGTCCTAGTCTTAAACCACTCCTTGATATATTTGTTCCCATGTATGTAGACATTTTTGGGATATTTGTCTCCATTGGGTGGGTGTCACCCCCTCTATCTTATACATCCTTCTATTCTATTTTTTCTTCATCTACTTTATTGACTACCTCTTTGGCAGGATTTTCCACTTGTTTTGTTGCTTCCCTCTCTGCTACTTCTTTGGTTGCTTCTTCTTTTCATTTGATCTCCCATTCTTGTAAGTTTTAAACCTATGAAGTAAAGAAATGCATATAGATTCTTAAGCAAAACGGATATTAATCAATGGCTCATACACACAGTACACAAATATTTACATTGGAAACCCTTAACTGGGAGAAAAACAACCTTCCTTGGTGTTGCACCTTTCAACTCTTCATTGTATTAATTTCACCATTCACAATACAATATATAGAATATTTTAGGTATTCCATAGCTACCAAAATCCTAATCCCTTAATCTGGGATTAATTTAGAAAACCACTAAAAATAGCAAAATCCGCTAAAATAACAAAAACCACCCCAAATTTTTTTTGGGAAGTTGCCCCAACCACTAAGTGTAACCAGGGGGGAATCCTAGCCCCCCCCTGAGACCTCCCTAGGAAATAACCCAGTGCACACGACACAAAGGGAGAAGGAAGTTGGGATCGTCAGATGCAGTTGTTGAATCTGATGCACCTACACACACATGCAAAGAATATAACACATACCCAACATTCTCCCACTTGTTGTTTTCTTTTCATACAAGGCTTCACAGGATTACATAGTCAACAATCTAGGGCAACAATTCCCATTTTTACTCTACACTAGTAGAAATTCTCTGTGCTCACAGACTTTGTCAATGAATCTGCAACATTCTTCAAAGTGTCAATCTTTTCCAGCAACACCTTCTTTCCTTCGACCATGTCTCTCACAAAGTGATACTAAACATCAATATGATTTGTCTTTGAATGATAAGCAAGGTTATTTTCCAGGAATATTTCACTCTGACTATCGCAATCTGTAACCATATTGATTCCCTGCTTGCATGAGTGGCTTCCATGTATTAAGCTTCTATAGTTGAGAGTGCTACTAAAACCTATGTTTTTATCATCCAACTAATTTCTCCTCCAAATAGGTTAAACACATACCCAGTTGTAGATCTTATGCAATCCATATCTCCAGCCCAATCTACATCAAAAAACCCATGTATGTCCAACACTCTATCCAATCCAGGTCTTCCTTGGTAGAACAATCCATAATTGGTAGTGCCACGCAAATACCTGAAGACCCTCTTTACTATTGTCCAATGCTCCTTCCCTGGTTTTGACATATATCTGCTCAAAACTCCCACTGCATGTGCAATGTACGGTCTAGTACAAACCATTCCATACATCAAACTTCCAACTGTACTGGCTTATAGAACATGTGACATGTCCTCTTCTTCTTCTTGTGTCTTGGGACACTGATCTGTAGATAAATTTACACCTATAGGAATAAGAACCTTGATCATTTTATTTCCATGCATATTAAACCTCTGCAATATCGTCTCAACATATTTTCTCTGATTCAACCAGAGTTTCATGTTTGCGTGATCTCTTTTGATCTCCATTCCCAGATTGAAGTTTGTAGCACCGACATCCTTCATGTAAAATTTGGAGGATAATTGCGATTTCACCTCGTTGATAACATCCATGTTATTTCTTACCAACAACATGTCATCAACATACAACACTAGATAAATGAAGTGATTACCAACCTTCTTGGAATATACACAGTGATCAACCCTGCTTCTCATAAGTCCCAATCCAAGGATGTATGTGTCAAACTTTTGGTACGACATCGTAGGTGAATGATTCAGACCATATAGTGACTTCTTTATCTTACATACTAGCTCTTTATTTCCTTTCACTACAAATCCTTCTGGCTTCTTCATGTAGATTTATTCTTCCAAATCCCCATGTATGAATTCTATCTTCACATCCATCTATTCCACTTCAATATCAAAAGAAATAACAATAGATAAAATAAATCTAATAGAAGTTAACTTGACAACAAGAGAAAAAATCTCACCAAAGTCAATTCCCTCTACCTGGGAACAACCTTTTTCTACTAACCAAGATTTCTATTTCTCCACTCTTCCTTCTGCATTAAACTTCTTCTTAAACAACCATTTGCTACCAACATATTTTATTCCAGATGGCAACTCAACTAGATCCCATTCCTCATTCTTATCCAAGGCATCCATTTCTTCAACCATGGCCTTCTTCCAAAGTTTACTATCTTATGAACTCACTGCTTACCTGACAGTTTTGGGATCATCATCAGTAATAGATAAATCAAAATTAGAATGAAAATCAGGTGGACTACACCTTTCTGGTTTCCTTTTTTCCCTCATTGATCTCCTCAATACTGAGGTATGAGGTTCTTATTCTTTTGCTTCATCTTCTTTAGTTGATTCTGATTTTTCATCATCCAACTCAAACTCTATTTTCTCAGGGTCTTCTTGCCTTTGTAGGAATTCCTATTTGGGAACATCTTTCACCTCTCTAAAAATAACTTCCCGACTGTAAATAGTGTTCTCAGTTTTTGGGTTCCAAAGCTTGTAACCTTTCACACCATCTTTATAACCAATAAAGGTACACTTTTCATCTTTATTATCCATCTTACTCCTATTTTCCTTTGGAACATGTACATAAGAATCACAACCAAACACTTTGATATGTTTAAGAGAGGTTTTCTTACCAGTCCATACCTTGTGTGGAGTTTTATCATCCAACCTTGATGAGGGTGATCGATTGACCAGGTAACATGCTATACTCACTGCCTCTGCCTAAGAATTCTCTTTGATTTTACCATCAATGTCATGTTCATCCTTTCTGCAACTCCATTCTCCTGAGGTGTGCATGGAGTAGTATTTTTCCTTGCTATACAACACTTCTTGCAGAATTATTCGAATTCATTTATGCAAAATTCTCCACCATTATCTTTCCTCAATACCTTTATTTTCTTCACTGTATGATTTTTAACCAGAGCCTTAAACTCTTTAAATTTATCAAATACCTCAGATTTATTTCCAAGAAAATAAATACATGTGTTCCTTGAGAAATCATCTATGAATGAAACATAATACATAGATTTACCTAGTGATGGAACATGCACAGGTCCAAACACATCAATGCACATCAACTCTAAGATCCCCTTTGCTCTTGTAGCACCAGATGGGAATCTTACTGAATTATGTTTACCATATATGAAATTTTCAAATAAATCAAAATCTATAGTGAAATTAAACATACATTCAACCATACCTTTACCATGTAGTGTTTGAAGGCCCTCTTCTACAATATGCCCCAGTCTTTAATGCCACAACATGGTGTTCTTTCCAGGGATAGTATTGGTCTTGTCTTCTTTATTTATCTACTTAGGGACAATAGTATTGTTACACCCATTAGTGTAAGTGCTTCCCAAAAACTTGTACATAGTTCCACACTGAACTCCTCTCATCAACACCATTGCTCCTCATACCATTTTGCAAGTGCCCTTTCCCAATACATTATCCACACTTGCATCATCCAAATTGCTTATAGATATTAGGCTCCTGGATAGTTTTGGAATGTGTAGAACCCCATGTAGAGTTCTAATCCTTCCATATTTTAGCAACAACTTAACCCTTCCACATCCCATGATTTTGGTTGTCGAGTCATCTCCTAGGAATACATCACCACCATTGTATTTTTCATATTCACAAAACCACTCCCTGTGAGGAGTCATATGATATGACGCACATGATTCAATCAATCATACACCACATTATGCATGTGTACCTGTATATTCCAGATAAACATCACCTCCTTCTTTAGTGGATATTTTTGCCTCTGTGGAAGAGGCATTATCGGATCCCTTTGGTTTATCAACCTTCTTAGAATTGCAATATTTCTTATAATGCCTTGCTTTACCACACTTCCAACATTTCCTCAAATATTTTCCTAGAGACTTAGATCTACCTTTATATTTAGATCTCCTCCCCGAATATTTACCAGGATTCCTGTCTTAGGTACGACCTCTTACAAATAAATCATATGTGCTCTAACCATCCATGCTTTTCCACCTCATATCTTCAGATAACAAGGATGCAACTACCAATGTAGATTGAGTAGTACTACCAATTGCTACAATCAGATTATCCAAAGAGTCTGGTAAAGAACATAACAAAGTAATACACTTATCTTCTTCTGCAATCGTAATATTAACATAGCCAAGTTAACTTACCAGAGTATTGAAGGAATTTAGATGTTTTGTCACATAATATCGATCTTCCATCCTAAGATGATACAAATTCTTTCGAAGAAACAACCTGTTTATCAGGGACTTTGATTGATACAAATTCCCTAACTTATCCCATAGTTCCTTGGTTTTAGATTCTCCCGAGACAATCAACAACAACGAATATTCTGGGCAGATTCAAAGAGTACTCCTTTCTCTTCTATCCAACTTCTCCCAATATTCCTTCGACATACTAGTAGGTTGTGTACTAGTAATTTGTGTACCATAAGATTGTGTACTAGTAGACTGTGTGCCAGTAGACTTCATACTAGTAGGTTGTGTACCATGATCCACAATGATCCATTGTCATTTATGTACAAGAAAGTCCTCCATCTTGAGCTTCCATAGATCAAAGTTTTTACCGTTGAACTTATCTATCTCGATTCTAGAAGAGCTAGCCATTCCTCTTTCCACACTCAAATCACCACTGTAAAAGCTCCCACTGAACCCAGGTTTATCACATACCCAAGATAAACTTGATATATCAAGATTGAGCCAAAACCTCAATAACAAAGGCATCCCCCTAAATCCAAAAATGGATTTGATACCACATGTAATCTTTAAACCTATGAAGTAAAGAAATGCATACATATTCTTAAGAAAAACAAAAATTAGTCAATGGCGCATACACACAATACACATTTATTTATGTTGGAAACCCTTAACCGGGAGAAAACCGACCTTCCTTGGTGCCGCACCTTTCAACTCTTCATTGTATTAATTTCACCATTCACAATACAATATATACAATATTTTAGGTATTTTGTAGCTACCAAAACCCCAATCTCTTGATACATGATTAATTTAGAAAACCGCTAAAAATAGAAAAATACGCTAAAATAGAAAAATTGCCCTAAAAACAAATTCGGGGCATTGCCCCGAACCCTAATGGCTTTAGGCGGTCCAGGGGGGGATAATCATAGCCCCCCTCAAGAAATTTCCCTATGCACATGACACAAAGGGAGAACGAAGTTGGGATCATTAGACACAGTTGTCGAATTTGATGTGCCCACACACATACATGCAAAGAATATAACACATTCCCAACAATTCTTCTGCAACTTTTTATTCTGCCTCGATCTTACGCTTCTTATTTGTTGTGTCATTCTTCTTTTTTTGGACCTTCTCTTTATATATTCTCTTTTTTTCAGCTAGTTCTTCTTCTTCCTCCTCTATCGATCCTGAGTGTATTGAGGTGGAAGTGTGGGGTGATTGTTCAACTTCATCTTCCTCTGCTTTCTTTATGGCTTCTTATCTAGCATTTTATTCATCTGCAATTTTCCCCTTTGGTTGGCCATGCCTATTTAATATGACTTCTTCATATATCTGAGCATTTTGATGCACTTCTTCCTCTTCCTAGATATCCATTGTATATTCCTAGGGTAGACCAATCTTGTTGAAGTGCTCCCTCACGACATTCTTAGTATCGTGTATTCTGAGCAATTCTTATCCAAAGTGATAAGATAACAGGGTGTTTACTTCTTCTTGAGATTTCTTGGTGTTTTAGAAGAATTAGTTCCCAGTGAACATTGGAAGCAATGGTCAGATCACTTTTTTCAGTCGACATAACATCCCTCAAAATCAGTGTATGATGGTCTGGTATGCAACCTCCTGGAGCACAAGATTATGAGGCATAAACCGAGGGAGAAAATGAGGAGGATTCATTGCACCATACACCCTTATGTATGTTCCATGTTCCATGAGATACCAGTCTCCAATTCTCCTGATGACTTCTATATCCTTGTCCTTCATGCAAGTAGGAGTGGTGTAGAATATGAATTTGTATAAGGGGGAAAGAATATGCTCACATATCTTATGTTATTTTATGCGGTACTTGTGCTCCAAGAGCATGTTGCAGTACACATGGATGGTCGGGTCATATAGTTTCCATTTCCACCCCATCGTAGGGTATTGATGAGTTATGCACATAATGTCCAAGAGGTATGAGGACATGTGAAATATTGGAAATGTTCCAGGCTAAGCTCATTTGACTACAAAGATAGCCACTGTTATATTTTCAGATAGTATATCATCCAAATTGAATGACATCCCTTCATCTGCGTAGTAGTATATCAGGGGCATATACAATAGAGAGAATTGGGATGCATCTGGCTCCCTATACAACCGACACAACTTGGATACTAGGTACTTATAAGGCCTTCTCAGGGAAATTGTGGGGTATCCTCCTTTGGGTCTGTATTTGAACTTTTTGTCGTATCTATACCATTTGGTAAATGTATCCTTCAAAGTATATTCAAAATCACTAATGATCTTTCTATCCAAATTATTACTTCCATTTTCGATGTGATATCACCTTGCCAAATATTCATGCCTGGAAGAGGCTATGGGATCATTTTTGGCATTGTAGATGTATCTGTCCTGCACATATATATTATTCATGATCCAAGTGATGGAATATGTGCATGGGAATACTTCTAGGTTTGTTTCTACTCTGAAAATGCCAGACTTCCTAATATTTTTGAACACTTTAAGTTCATCGGGTTCTTCATCTTCATCTTCAACGAAGAAATTAGAATTATTGAACATGTGGTATACCTCTCCCCACTTCAGTGTTTCCCTTTCCTTTTCTAGGAGTCTTGATGTGTCATCATACGCAACTCTGATTACTTTCGGCTCACATTCAGTTTTCTATCCAGTACTGGAGGCCTTGGTCCCAAGTACCTTACTTGATGTCTTCTTTCATGGGGAAATATTTTTACCTGGAAGGAAAAGGTAGGCTTAGTTCATAGATTAAAATCACAAATTATATGAAGTTGAATGCAGCCTGAGAATTTTGAAATACCAGAAAATCCATTGGGGTTGTCACTGGGTAGGGAGTCATCATCTAAGAATGATAAAATGATGGTAGGCATGTTTGAGAAGCTTGGTGAAAATTTGAGGAAGAATGGGTGAAAAATGTGCTCATAAAGAAAAATCGGAGGTTTGGAAGTTAACTTCTTTGATGCAAATTGGAGGAGTTGATAACAAGATGTCTGATGGGTATCATATGAGTTACTGTCAAATACTCTGATAAAAGGTTGAGGAGGGTTGATTGAAATAGCTCCAATCAACATAGTTTAGGACAATTCCTTTGATGTGAATCAAAGGAGTTAACTCCAAGTGTTCTGATAGTGCATCAGAAGAGTTAAGCTTAGGCCTCTCGAAGTGAGCAGGGTTATCGGTGAAGTTGTATAGAACTAATCCGATCATATCAAAGGATTTAATAATAAATCCTATGATATGATCAAAGGCATTACCATGAAAAGGCCCGATGGAAATTTTGGAAATAACAAATGCTATAGTTCTAAATTTGATGGCTATATAAAATAGTGTGGCCTCGTCCTGCACTCTTTCCTTATAATGGGAACTTTGGATTAGGGCTTGGATAGGCTTCTAGGGCCCATGATATTGGTTTCAAATTGGATTGAATGGATTGCAAAACCCTAACAGTATGAAGGCGAGGGTGTTAATAGTAAATGGAATGTGTCAATTATAAAGGAGTTAGGGGGTAGAGAAAAAAAGGTGAAAGGGTGTTGTCCAAGAAAAAATAAATAAAGAGAAAACCTAAACTTAGCAAAGGGGGGAAAGTACCGAGACATACCTAGAAACCCTACTACCACGTGGAGGGATATGATAGGTTTTGAGTGAAAAAAAAAGGGGGCTCAGCGTGTTCTTAGTATGGGGACTTATTGTTTCACCTTGACACCTTAGAGAAATAATGAGAAGTCAGAGTTGTTTGGTATATATAGGAAATCAACGATTTGGAATTAAATGCAGTGGTTGACAGTTAAATTTGGAGGAATTGGGGTTAATTCTTCCGATGAGCATCAAAGGACTTCATGGGAAGTCCTCCTATGTCCATCAAAGAACTTACCCCAAAGTCTTCTGAACGTATCGACTAACTTGGAGGAAACGACTTCGATGGACATGAGAGGAGTTAGAGTCAACTTCTCTGATTCCATCGGAGCAATTGAGAACAACTTGCATGATAAGATAGGTTTATCATAGGAGTTAGGGGGGACTCCTTCGATGTACATTGTAGGATTTAGAGGGAACTCCTTTGATGTACATCGGAGGAGTTAAAGTTAACCTTGCCAAGTTTTTCAAACTTGCTTAAAAATTGATTTCTTTAAGTACTTCCTTTTTCCAGTGTTTTCTTAAAGTAAGGAAGACTTCAAAAATAGGCTTTAGGTAAAGAAACATTCTAATGGAATACTCTTTCAAAATCATATAAAAATAAGGGGCTCCATTTTCTCAAAGGGAAATTGCGATTGAATTATGGAAAATGGAGGGTTGTGGTGCTAGGCACAACATGTCCCTATGTCGCCACTATAGAGCCTGGTGTATTCCTCTCTTGTCCACCTTCTTTGAGAGAAGATGGACAAGAGAGGAATACACCAGGCTCTATAGTGGTGACATAGGGACAATATGAGTTATAAAATGAAAGAGGAACAATAAAAAAAAGAAAATAAAGTTAGAACAACTTGAAAAAACTTCATAATGGATTAAAAAGCCATTACATGAGAGAGAGTTACTAACACCGATTTCCAATTTCAAAGTTGATGACTAATGTCAAGCTAATGTTCATGTCGTGACACTTTGTATTAATTTTGATTAATCTCATAATCCATCGATGCATTAAAATTCACCTACAATAAAAGGCACAAATATTGGTTACCATATGATTTTATATGCATATTACAAGAAATAAGAAAATATAAGAATTCAATGAAAACCTAATTATAAAATAATTAAGGGTTGAGATTAATAATTTCATGATGTGTTACTTTCATGATTACATTAAGCTTATATTGGCTATGATAATTATTTAATCTCTACTAATAAGTTCAACCATGAGAAGGTGGAAGGTTATATATCCCTACCCCTCCCACATGAATCTCATTCCTAGTTCAACCATGAGAAGGTGGAAGGTTATATATCCCCTACCCCTCCCAGATGAATCTCATTCCCCCTTACCCAATTTGATTATAAAACTATGGTGGAAAAGAAGTGAAACTAAAATAATAACATTATATATACCAAAAAACAAGTAACATAAATATCATCAAATGTAATAATTATATATTAATGTGTTTCAATCATACAACTAATATGTACTACACTATTTCCTCCTAAGTTTTGTTTTTTAAATTTAAATTTAAATTTAAATTTTATTTTATTTCAAAATATCCATAATTTTGACATTGTATTATTCTTCTTGATGCTCTTCTGGTCTTTGAGAAAATAAAACATGTCTTTGTGTAGGAAAATGACTAGGACCTACATTTAGAAGAAAATAAAACTATTTATAAGTCACCTTGTTCATTTTATAGAACACAAAAATATAATTTATTAATTTTGAAACATCCAATTTAGTATTGTTCATTATACATATTATTATTATTAGTACTTTCTATGGTAGACATCATGGTAAGGTTAACCTCTGGTTGATTAGTCCCAACAACTTTAGTAATGCGTGCACCATCCATAACAACATTTTCATGCACTTGCAATCAAATTCATAATTATTTTATAATCCATAAACCTTAAACCAGTTTAACAACATTTTCATGCACTTGCAATCAAATTCATAATTATTTTATAATCCATAAACCTTAAACCGGTTTATAGTGAACCATTTGAAATATATTTCACTTTTTTACCTCCACATTCATAGTATAAGTATTTTTTGGCTTTCCTTTATTGAGTTTGACCAAGGGTTTATATTTCCCTCTCAAAGAAATTTTTAGATTGTTTTGGGTGGGAAGCTTGTTGATATCGATTGATTAGATATCATATCATAACCTAATTAATTTTGACTTACATTTAGATAATAGTTGAACAAATAGGTAACAAGAGCTTCTAAATTTTAGTGCTTACATATGTTCCTTTCACTTAGACATATTCTCCAGGGATAAGTTTGTGTTTCCTAACCTTCCCCAATCTAGATTTGGTGGCCTTGGATGTGTATTTAAGCCTATCAAAAGTTTTAAGTACATGCCAACGATATTTAGTTGGTTAGGTCAAATGAAAAAATATTTATTCAATGTATATTATATTATAATTAAATTTCCATTTCTCCAACTTTTAGCTCTTTTCTCATCTTATTCTCCTTAGAATCCTCTAGTAGTCGATATTTAGTTGGTTAGGTCAAATGAAAAAATATTTATTCAATGTATATTATATTATAATTAAATTTCCATTTCTCCAACTTTTAGCTCTTTTCTCATCTTATTCTCCTTAGAATCCTCTAGTAGTGAATCCCACTTTATTTTGGGAACTAAATAAGGACACTCATATTTAGTAGGGGATAATAGAAAATTTTTGTATCATATATCCTATACCATCTTCAAATACTTCCATGCCATAGAAGAAATCAACTTTTGGTTGAATATTTTTCCAAAAATATGCAGCATGTGATTAATAAATTCTATTTTCAAATTGAGGTTTTGGTATTTATATAAGTTTTGATTGTGGGTGTGAAAAGGATAAACACCTTATTGTGAAAATTGGTATAAAATATGTTATTCCCTACTATTATAATTAGATATTATGATTAGACTAGTAAAATCAACATAATTTTTTAAAATTTGTATAAAATTAAAATAAGGTGAGGGATTAGTAATTAATATGAAAATTTAAATCCTTAGGTGGGACAAGTTCATCAACCATGTGTAAAGAAATATCCAGTGAACCATTTCCTAGGAAAAGTAATATCGAGGAGGGAATTATATCAATATTTGAAGTAGGGGTATCACCAGTATCTCTATTACCACTAGATGCATGGAGATATAGCATGGTATTGGAAGGAAGTGCATCGGTAGAATAACTATAAATAATTGAAGGAGTAAATACATAAGTAATAGGAGTAGAAGTATATACATATGAATAGAGAAACTAGGTATAAATGCATGTGTTCTACTCATAATGCCTAGGCCATGGGGAGTCAAGAATATCTATAATTTTTTTAGGTATAATTCATTAAATTTAAGAAATTACTTTATATTAAAGAAATTAAGTTCATCAAATTTCAAAATTTCATACCTTAAACTAATTGATGTTTTCAATCAAATGTAATTATTTAGAAATTCTTTCTTCATGTGTATGTTGCATCAAAATAGTGAGTTCTACTATCCATTTGTTGCCTATTTTTTTATAGTGATGGAAGGGTTAAGATGTGATCTAGATTTTGTTGAGAACAAAATGAAGGTGGATATATAATAAGGAAATACACAAAGATATTGCAAGAAACACATAGATACAATAACTCACAATTTCTATTAATGAAAGAAATGTATAAAAAATGTAAAAATACAGAGTGAATGAACTCACTAGAATGGTGGCATCTTGTCTCTAAGAAGAGATGTGACAACTATGCTTATTTGAAAGAAGATTTGTACAATGAGGTTCAAAATGAATTTTTAACATAAATTATTAATAAGAAAACACTAAACATACAAAACCCTAACTCCATAAGATGAAACACCAAAAGGTTTGTGGGCCCCGATGGGGGTAGTTGATACATCAAATTCCCGAGGGCATAACGTTTCATACAATCTCCATTTTGGGTGCATGATATCTCATTGGAAATTTATAGATGAGAATAACACATGCCAACCATATCTAAACTGATTTAGGCCTTGAAATGTTGAAAAAATGTCATTTAGGGCCTCAAAATGACCTCATAAGTTTAGGACTCGAAAAACTATAGAAAAGCACTACTAAGGTGGAAAATTGTATTTTGAGCTAGTGGAATAGGTGGGTGGTCACCGATATCCTCCTAGATAATTTATCCCCCATTAGGAAGTAATGTTCTCCATTACATGAAGTTCCTTTGGGATATGGGGAAGCTTTTACTAAATTTGAATCTTGGTGAGCCTGTTTCCTTCCTGAAGACGTTGTCTTACTTGTACTTGACAATAGCTTGTTGAAGGTTTTCATGAACCTGTTACTAGAAGGGTTGGATCCATTCAACCAATATAGTTGCGTGATATTCCTTGGTATGAATGTGGGAGGACTTTGTCGGTGAAGATGCATCATGAAGAGCTATACCAATGGGGGTTAACGATTGGAACCCCAAATACACCTGAAAAGAGACGTGGCCAATAAACATACAAAGGGATCTATTTTATATTTCCCTGACTGTGAAGTGTGGAGGAGCCCCCGTAGGTGAAACAAAAATATATTTTTTCTCTTCTACAATCTTGTTGATCTGCTTCGACACATTTTTGCTGAGATAATAGTCAGAACTACCTCTGGTACCTTGTAGAGATTCCCCCCCCCAGAGTAGCAATGGCACTATTAGGTCAAGACTCATAAACAACATGATGTTGCCACATATATGGCTGACCTAACAAAACATCATAGACTTCGAGTGGAAAAAAATCAAACAATACCTCATCCTTGAAGGGCTTCATGTCATAGGCCATGTGAAATTTTTGGATGACATGGAGATCTCATCCTTGGCGAATCCACCTGATGTTGTATGGTTGCGGGTGTGGTATTATTGATAAATCCAACTACTTGATGACCTCGGCCAAGATGAGGATATTTTATCTTCCAATATCAATAATGAAATGTAGTGGGGTCCTCTTCATGCAAATTTGTGAATGGAAGAGCCCCTCCCCTCCTCAATATCCATTGTTTCTTCAGGTTGGATTGTTGTGGTCGCGATGGTAACCATGGGTTCTACATTGATGATTTGTTTTCTTTTATTGTTTTCTGAATTAGAGCTTGAGTCGGGGCTTGGGTCTTTTTCTTTGAGCTCGACCACCAATGAATGTTTCGAGCAACATTCATCGGTGTCCTGCCAAGGGATTTTCTGAAAGTCACACCACTTTCGTATTTCCTTCTTAATCTTTCTATTATCCTTATTTTCCTCTAGCTTGGACTAGTTGTCTTGTGGTTGGATATTTTGTGAGTTAGGGATGCCTTTACCATACTTTGGTTGTTGTATATTTTCAGACCCAAAATCCCGCTTATTTCACTGCTTAAATTTTTGCTCGATTTTGACAACATATCGATAAGTGACTCCCAGTGATGATATGTCCAACAACTCCATTTCTGTTTGGATGTACCTGTGTATACACCCACAATATTTTAGAACCAGATGTCATTCAACTTATTTGATACCCATCTTGGTGCGTAAGGTATGGAAGGTATTTGTGAACTTTGATATTGTTTGGTCCCTCTCCTGATGTAGTGTTGTCCATGTCATGTGCTGGTCATCATAGTTTCCAACATGGTAATATTTTTCCTTGATCACATCCATAAAATAATCCCAAGTGGGTTCAGCCTCAAACATGCCGAACTCCTCTATGGAATTTTTCTCACAGTAAGTTTCCCACCAATTTTTGACATGGGGGACCACCTTAAGGAGCACAAAGGTGATATTTTCTCTATCGAAAAAATTGTAGACAGAGAAATAACCTTCTAGTATATTTAACCACTTTTCCAAAGCATATGCATCTATCTAACCATTTAAACACAGGTATATCAAAATTAACTTGTACCTTGAAAGGGGAAATTCCTCCAAAGTGGCTACTTGATGAAGACATGGTTGTTGTTGTTGACAACCATCGAAGGATTTGGGAAACATTATCCATCATTTCATCCCTCTATTGCATGAGGGCTTCCTCAAGCAACAAATTAACATGATCTATTACTCACTTGTCTCTCTTTTCTTCTGCCATGGGAGGCTGCTTTCACTAGTGCATTTGGGTCTAATTTCGACAACACGTTTGACGCAATTGCCACTTTATATTTTCGGGAGAACGACAAAAAATGGACCCCCTCAAACGTCGTTTCACGTGACGTCACTTTTTCGATGACATAGATTTAGTCTATATTGTGACGTTTCATTGAGACACGTGTCATCCCGGATTTCACTGTCCAACCCCCATATAGACGTCGCAAGACTGACGTCTTGGATGTGGCAAGAGAGATATTTTGGAGGTGGCAAGAGTGACATCTTGGAGGTGGCAAGAGCGACGTTTTGGAGGTGGCAAGAGAGTCATGTGGGAGGTGGAAAGAGAGACGTCTTGGAGGTGGTAAGATCGACATTTGGGATGTGGCAAGAGAGACGTTTGGGATGTGGCATGAGAGATGTTAAGAGGTATCAGCTCCGACATGGTTTCTATGGGAGCAAAACTCCAAGACATCGCAATAGCGACTGTGTTGCAGGTATTTAAAAAAAAATACAATATCAATACTGAGAGGGATGGTACATTAACCTTTGCTAAGATACTAGCCATATCAATATTTAAATCTATATCATCAGTCTTAGGCAAGGTTGGTTGAGGAGGAGGAATAAATTCCAATGGTAAAGAGGGTATTATCTAATGAGGTTTAGGATCAGTAGGATATATCTCTGGTGTGTTATCACACGAACTCACAATTGTTGAGCTAAAGTCTGAAAGTTCAAGTGAAATCATGCGTAACTTAGAGGGAAGGCCCCTATCACCTCACCAACCCACACTTCAAGCCAGTTTGTATTCGACTGAAGGGGGCTTCCCTCAATTAATATTGCGAGGACTTAGGGAAAGGAATCTCAATGTGGAGAGTGAAGTCCGAGAAAAATGTGTTTGGGTAGATTTAGACTATTAAAGAAAGTACTTGGAGGCCTGAAGATGCCATCCTATAAAGTATCACCCATTCAATTGCCATCCTTTAGACTATTGAAGAAAGTACATGTTGAAGAGAAAGGTTCTTCGAATAAGGACCCTATGTCTACTTCCGAGCCTGACATCTGGAAAAAGTTTTTCAATGATTCTATAACTCAAGAGTTTACCATTTTTGTTACATTAATATACATCAAGAATGCACCACGAATCACCTACAGATGCCATCATGAATTTCCAACCATCTACTATCACAAAAGAAATGACGGTTCCCGATGTTTTTTCTAATAAAACAAATAGATATCAAAATGAGAATGACATGATGTGCCACTAGTAACTATATACAAGACATGTAGCTAACAAAATATTAATGGCACATCTATGGCCATATATATGTATACCTTTTACCTAAAATTATTTATCAGTTCTGACAAAACCTGTGACCATGGCTCTTGGTAACGATGATAAGCAGTCTTCTCTAGTCAAGCTTGTTGGCATGGCACTCATAATATATTTCAATAGATTTTCCTTTGAATATAGAGTTGTTATTAATCCATTATGCCCATCA
The DNA here is from genome assembly GCA_009831015.1 of Picea engelmannii. Taxonomy (NCBI): domain Eukaryota; kingdom Viridiplantae; phylum Streptophyta; class Pinopsida; order Pinales; family Pinaceae; genus Picea; species Picea engelmannii. The sequence goes on along the minus strand of ML777285.1, from coordinate 1,027,293 downwards.
AAAATATTAAATGAAATACCAACCATTATCACTACACTAGCTCATTTCATGATCCACGTCCAAAAAAATGCAATTTGCAAACAAAAGAAGGAAAAAATATGCACGTAAATGCATTTACATATTCATTTTCTTTCTTTAGAGAACTGTAATGGTAAAAATGAAATTATGTATGAGATTTGATTTATAATTACATAGAATTCAAGCAGGGATTCCTCCCAAGAAGGGTTTTGAGCCCACATAAATAGGACGCACCCCCGAAAGGGTTAGTGAATTATGTATCAAAGTTGACTAGGTTGATTATAACCATAACCTAGTATAACAATAAATAATAGCCTTAGCTATATTTAATTCCTAACTAAATGTAGTACTAACATAATATTAGATGCCACATGTACAAATCACACCAATATTTCCAACAAATTGGTGGCCTTCTTTCTCTTTGATCAATGCCCCAAGAACCATACACGTGTATCGTGATTGTGTGGCACATGTAGCCACAWGCTTCCAACTATTGATTGTTATTCACCTACCTCTTTGAAATTTAGGCCTTGTGATATTTCAAAACAAACACATGGAAACATGTCAATGTAATATATAYGAAGTACTACAAATAAACAATAGATTCATACACATCAAATATGTCTTCATTTCACGTCACATGAAAAAAATGACAAATAATAAGAGTCCATTTTATTAATTGAAGATAATTACCATAAATAGTCTTGTGCACTTTCCCTATAAGCTAAGACTTACTACCATCATAGCTTTAGCCTCCCAATTGTAGCTTATCTACTCACTATCTAACTATATTTATTGTTACATGAATACAATATGGAAAGGAKAGTATTTAAGCTAAGCCTTCAATGACCTCATATAAGGAGATCGGGATAATGTTGAGCCCAACCCACAATGAGAATTGTTRCATGGATCACCATTGTAGATACACCAAAACTAAGACACTAAAATATAAAAGTAGTAGATAGAAAATAAATAAATAAAATCTATTATTCCCAATCCTCATCCCACCAACCCCTCTCTTGATCCATAAATTAACTCGTGTTGAAATGGAAAAACATTAACTTAAATGTATCTACTACAATTTTGATGAAAAATATTTTCTTGGGCACAAATGGAAGGAGTAGAAAATATTTATGGCCACTTCCAAGGATATTTCAGAAGATGATAGTGATGTTATCCCTCAAGAACCTTTTCTTCAACTAGTTGATGACACTTCCCTCTGATCAACCAGATGTGGAACCCCAAATCTCCCTACATGCCTTGACTGGTATTTCCACTCTTTAATTAATTGGCTACATCAAGCATTGTAAAGTCATTATCCTAATTGAAAGCAGGGTTTTGTGACATTTTCCAAGGAATCATAGAAGGCTCTCCAAAGATCATCAACTTAGACTGCATGAGAAAACTCCTTAAAAATGGAAATTTAGGTATTATTTCCCAGTTCCTTGATATTTAAGCCTTTGAGACCCCTTCCCAACCCATCCCTCCTAACATATAGTTAGTCTTATCCAAACACCAATCAGTCCCAAAAAGAGCATAATAAACCAGAATTTGTTAGATCACTATACCTCAATCCATCATCAACTTCTACCAAAGTCCCCATAAAGTGCAAGTACTGACATAATTAAAGTTATCCAAATATATTGAGAAAGTTAAAAAATATACAGATGACACCGAGTAAAAAACTAGGACTAGACCCAATATAGAAAAAAAGAGTAGAATATGACCATATAACTAGTCTTGACTCAAATGCAACCCCATTCGAGTATTACTCAATCCATATATGACTTGGAGCTAGTTGTAATCCCTGCTTTCCACTTGGACAATGAATCAATATTCATATTCAGTTCTCTATATATAAGGTCAAAAGTGATCATATGAAAGTGTTCTAAATTTTCCTCAGCAACCATCAATAAGGATCTAGTTGTCACTAATCCTGCATCATTGTTAGAGCCATTACCTAGACCTGCCTTGAACTTGAAGTAATGTCTATCATCCATAAATAGAACTCTTCCCAGGCCTCTGATATTCTCGACACCTTGGTTGGGCCCAAATTATGTTGGTATATCTTTAGATTTTTTACATACTTCTTATGGATTGCTTGGATGCTAGAGAAGGACGTTTTGGAGAGGTATTCGTGCCCTCCTTGCCCCTTGATATACTCAATGTTTGTCCATGAAGATAAATGTTGTTTTTCACTCTTATTAGATGGTTGTTGCTGATCTCTTTGCTTTATTGATTGCATCATATGTTGGTTGGTTTTGTTTGTCCATGAAGATAAAGGTTGTTGTTCACTCTTATTTGATGGTTGTTGCTGATCTCTTTGCTTTATTGATTGCATCATATGTTGGTTGGTTTTGAGCTATTAAATGACAAAGCATCTTAATGAGCCTATAGATTAGCATGTTGGTTGGTTATAGTTTTACAAGGTCAAGGAATATATAGCCTATTCTCATGTCCATATTTAATGCAATGTTCCATGTGCACACAAAGAGTTGATGGATAACACCCAGCCTCACCCGGGCTATAAAGTGCACCTCACTTCTCTCAGTGAAATTACAAGCATGTATAACTAAAAACTTTATTGTTTGTCATAGAACAAAAATATAGATTCATCCAGAAAATTATCCCTTCAAACAAAAAATTGACACGAGTGTAGTCATAGGTCCACAACAAGGACTAATTATAAAAAACAACATTCATGCAAATAGGATCGACTATCACAAAGTCAAAAACTCCTTCAATAGCTGCATCTTGTATATAAAAATCTATTCAGAATAGAAAAGCCTATCACCATCATAATTATAAACATGTGCAATTTCCTTGGACGTGCTTATCATCCTTGCTCTACTTTTCAAATGCGTCACAACTGCATCAATTTCCATGGTAATGCCCCATCTCAAGTCCATTTCATTCATCCCTGCTGCAACTGACTTACATCCTTTTGTGAATATCGCACGAGTAAGAATGGTAGCACAGGTAGTGCCTGCACAAGACAATTTTATTGTCAACAAACACAATATAATTCACAACACCTCATAGCCTCAAAAGCATAAATCAATAATCAGTGCAGTAATAAATATAATATGAAAGCCCAACTTAATACATGAGACACCGCTCATCACTGAATGCAGTTCCAGTAGTCTACATGATAAGGCATCAATTTCTTGATCTCCCAAATAATAAATTTAAATCCCATAAGATCTTGACTACAATCCCATAGGCCCCCAAACATAGTATTACCATCTATTGCAACATCATTTGTAGCATTGGCAACTTGCTTCACAATACTTGCACCGACATTCTTTAACTTGTTTTTTTCCACAATAACACTCGTATTAAATTAATTTCTTTAGTGATACATTTTGGAGAATGCACTACAATTTTGCATTATCCATGTCGATATGAATGCATGGATTAATTTTTATGATAGTTTAAGGACTACTCTTTTTATGGTGTAATAGGTTGGAGTTTGTTTTTATCAATCCAAATTCCAGAGGTGAATGTGGCCATGGAGAATCATTTATGACATAGCCATGGATATTAAAATATTTTTAAATAACTTCACATTGTTTTCAGAAGCTTCCCTCAAAAGAGGGAAATAAAAGTCTCCTTCATCAACCGATTCTTTGATGGGTTTGTCATATTTTCATAAACAATCCTGAAAAAAGGGTGACCTTCTCCAATGCATAAAAGATGACTTGAATACTTTTTTCCATGCGAAGCTTTTTACTTTTGAACCAGAAATAATCCCCTTAGTACATGCCCATCTATTGTAGGGTTTCACCATGAATTACAAAATTGGGAATTTACCATTGATCTACCTTGATTTTAAAGAAAATTGTAGTGGAATAGTTGGCCCACATTGACGAGGGAGTTGATAGGATGGCATTCATGTTGAGCCAATTCACATTATCGGCTGGTGTTTTAGCTCAGCCTCTGTCAATATTTTATTCTTAGGTGTTGTTTTGAGGCCGAGACAAGTTTTTGGTTGTTCATTTTTTTAATCGTCCTTGCTCCTTGCCCTAATAATTTTTTTGTTTTTGTAAATGAATATGATTTCTAGTTTTTGTTGTTTTGTTCTCTCTTTCCCTCATAGTGTCTCACTAATAGAGTTTTCATCTTTACATTTCTGGTTAAAATTTCCTTTTTTTCTCGCAAACAGAGTTTTCATCTTTTCATTCTAGTGATTTCCATGAACAATAATTTGAAACGAGATTTTGATATCTTACACCAATTTGTAATATACCCTACACCATCATGACACATGGCAGGTTTTTATAAAGACTCTAATTATAATCGCATTAGTAACTTAATAGTTTAAAAATTGGTCTAAACTTTTTTGCAATATAATAATGATGCCTGAAAGTAGGTATCATTGATATTCTAATTATTACACTCCGAGGACAACACCACAAATAATCAAATATGATTAAGATCCAATTCTTTGCACAACAGAGGGTACATAATAGCATACTGAATCAACCTTGTAATGAATCTAGTTGTTGCTAGCATGATAAGGCATCACCTTCATAGTAACATTTGAATAGTACACCTAGCTTTCCAAGGACATTTTTCTGCAATATATTTCAACAAGTTAAGGCCAAGAAACAAATTTATGGAGATATGGCTAAGAAACCCACTGAAAAATTCTGTATATACTGTATAAATAAGTTGAACAAAGCCCTTCAAAATGCCAATAATTGTGCCTCTACTTTGTGGGAAAATTTACATATTGGTGATAAGGATAGTTGTATTGAACCATGTTTCACTATTTGCACCAAGGCATAGTGCAAGCCACATCACCCAACATGGAAGAGCACTGATTCTATCATTCAAGATGAGCCAGATGAGGCCATAACCGAAGGAACTAGCAAGAGAGCTAGTATCAATAATGCCCCATAGCAGTATCTTGTTGCGTATGAATCTTGCCAGAAGACCCAAGTTCTCTCCAATGTCATTGGCTAGTCCGAGGTTGTTCAATAGCGCTTGCTTGTAATTTGAAAAATCTCCTTCATCTTGTATGAATACAGGGGAAAGTTGTATGGATTTCCAGAGGCCATATGAATCCAAACATTAGTTGCAAAGACCATCCATGGGGCTACCTTGGCTATTGAGTTTACTACAAACATCACTTAGATAATATAAACAGTTCGTATAAAGGATATGAATAATAAGGAATCTTCATGTGATATGTATCAAACCTGTGTTTAACAATGTAACCATGGATCCACATGCCCTGTTTCAAAGCTACTAAACTAGTAAATATCGAATCACATTAATAATGTTGGTGGAGTTTGGTTTCATTTTCGCTAATTGCATTTTATTAAAACAAATGCACAAGGGATTCATTTGGATATATGTTATGGGCATATCCAACAATCATTATATTATATTCCATGACACCAAATTTCTTGTAAACATTTTGTCAAAGAGATTCTATGCAACATCAATACCCCCAATCTTAGAAAACATGTCCATGAGAGAATTGACCACAAAAAACATCCCACTTTCAAACTTTGACATCACGAAAACAATGCTTGCTATAATGTTGTAATAAAAATGTAAGAGTCATTCTGCAAGACTTATCCAAAAATCCTAGAATATTTAAGAAGGTTGACTTGGGTGCAATATGTTGTCTAAGATGCAAGATTAATCATTGAAGTTATGGCAAGCCACTTATTTAACTGAAGTAGCAATTATTCATATGCATCAAATGCTTCGATAATATTCAACTAGTCTTACCATCATATGTAATCAATGACATTTGCTCAACCTAACCCCGTTATGACCCAATGCCCAAAAACCTGATAGTGACTATATATACACAAACAACCACAGGACCTTTATATTGTTAATTTTATACTGGTGGAGTCTTCGACCATGGTTTGTATTTGTAATCATAATTATTTAATTTTACCTTGGGCCAAACTTGGTAAACACAAATAGTTACAGGTAGTGCTTCTTATAAAAATCCTTTGAAGATGTTTTATACACATTTTCAAGATTGGATTGCACCTTTTGGTTTTCCACATAAAGCTCTCAACAACTTTTTTGTTGTGAATTTTCAAATTTTTAGGTCTTAACTTACATTTAGTTATGTTCTATGTTGTTTTCCTTTTTTTTTTTTTTTTTCCATTCTATTAATGTGTAGCAAAAGTGCATTCACTCCATTTAGTTAGCAATTATATCCCTGTACAACTGACTAAACTTATAATCATATATAGCACAAACTTGGAATATTCTACAAAAGTGTTCTTTTAGAGACTATAATAAAGGTAAGTATTTTCCTCAAGTCCTTGCTTGCATTCATATCGTGAAAATTTCCATAGTGATCTCTCTCTTTGAACAATAACCTTTCAATCTCAAGTTTTAATATATTTGCATCTTTCATGACTGAATAGTTCTTAATATTTATATCATTAATGATTAACACATAATGAATTGTGTTAAGTACTTGCAACAAGAACAGTGAAAGTAGGTAGACAACAAGAGGGAACATTGGAATCAATATGCTTTTATCCTTCAAATTTGGTTAAGAGAACAACCAGATAGTGTATGCTGCACTGGAAACAAAATTTGAGGGGATTACAAGGTAAACCTGGGATATCATGCAACTCTTAAAATATTAAGGAAGGAGAGTCTCTAAATTGGCAGTTAATTGGGAAGCTTCAATTTCCCTTAGAAACCTAAATCTTCCTATTGCATGTCCTGAAAAAACAAAATTCTGACTTGGGACATCTTGTCCATAACCTTTGAATCACCAATGAAGATTGTCATAAAAAATGTTGGTTTAAGAAAGTATCATAAAAAAATAGGGTATGTTTGTTCTATGCCTCTATCCACGTGAAAATATTTATATCAGGGAGACTGAGGTGAATGGTCGTGATGCCCATTCCAAAAGGTCCAAGAAGTCTAGCCAAATTATTTGTCTTTTATATGTTCAGATGTTGATGGATATGGTTATCAGAACATTGATAAGAGCAAATCATACAACCAACATTAGTCAAAGTGATCTACAGGAGCTCGACCATATCCATTTTTCTTATGCTCTGTTCTTGCCTAAAGAGAGTGAAAGTTTTCATGTGAAGATTTAGGTATCAGACCCTCTCCAACAGTAAGATGATACCAAATTATTGTATATATCACTATCATAGATGTCTATACTTATGCCTCAAAGATCTTTGAACCATGTGAACATAGTGACATAGAAGGCTAAGTAAGAAGGCAATGATATGAAGCTTGATTAGTATCATTGCAAACAGTTGGAAGCAACACTTTTGGTTCAAAAGAAACAAAGATGGAAACCTCCAGGTCAAAATGCAATCAAATATTCAAGTATTTCAGTCCAAATTGTCTTCTACAGGTGTTTGTAGCATTTGTCGACTATTTTGCACTCATTGCGCTACAAACCAGGGATTTTCCAACGAGGTATAAGACAAGTTTAAAGTGAATTCTATTTTTGTCAAGGATGGAGGAGGTGTCAATGATCACCTGTCATGAAAGTTTCCAGAGAGTATATTCATCCTCCAACACATAGAGGAGATGTCAAAGACCAAACATAAGGATATGGATTGACTCCATAAAAATAGAATCTAGGTCCTTAGTCATTGTATTTGTTTTGATTTAGAGATCTCATAGGTATTTGATCCTTTTCTTTGGGATCTGATAACTATTATGTAAAGCTTGTTTAAGCCCATAGAGTTAACATGGCTAGAGGTTTGACTTTGGGGACTTGGGCTATATTTCATGTATTAAAGACATTTGAATACATATTACAGAAGCTTCTTTCACTTTATCTTGTTCACACTTTCATTTTATATCTTGTCTTTGCTTATGAGTAAATCTTTGTGCATTTCATTATGTTTATCTACTAACAGATGACTGTCATCTCATCTTTTTATTGATATACTAAGCTTATGAGTAAAATCAACCTGTTATAATTGGTCATTCACATGTACAACTATGTATATGTGTTTCTACTGATATGATGAGCGTTCTCCATATTTCATACCTTGATTTAACTTTATGAGAAACTAGATTTGAAGGCCTTTTGTATTAGAGTGAGTTCATGTGTATTTTGAGTGAATGAGAGCATTATCAGGTCATCCAAATTGATCCAGTTTATACATTATTCAAATCATTTTAAGTTACCAAGCTCATTCCCTTTACATTCAGGGAAAGACTCTTGGAGTGATAAAAGTTCCCTTTGAACCTAAATTAAATAGATAAGTATGGGTCACATGGGGACCAAGAGAATGAGAAAGAAGCACTATCAATGATTTTTGATTCCTCTTTAATTGTTAATTCTTTGGTAAGTAAATGCACACTCTATCATAAAATAATTGTAAAACAAAAACCCCTCAAGCAAGCTATCATGACATAATCAAAATGTTGAATCATTTAGGGTAGTCATTAGAAGGAAATAGGAGATAGAGCATAGTCATGAACTTGCTTTCAAGCATTTCCATTATTTGTCAATAAGAGAGAAGCTAAACTACTCACAAAAAGGAAAGGAAAGCTATGATGGAAAGAGATGTGGCAGTCAAAGAGGAGGGGTACCAAGAGATAAGAGGTCACATTAATGTTTTTAAAGGACCTATCAATTTGTAATGGATCATAAAATGTCTCCCCAAGGGACCTCCAAGTCAAAATAGGTCGCAAAAATGATTTTAAGGAATACATCAATTCATAATGGATGGTAAAAGATCTCTCTATGAGCATGATTGGTAGTAAAAAAAGAGCATTGAGATCTTGCAAAAGGATCTTCTATCCTCTTAACCTTATTTGCTTCAAAAGTGGAATTCATTAAGAAGAAGTTGGTATCTTTAGAGGAGCCTACAATGGAGAAGTACATAAGTTTTGAGTATGCCCTATAGAACATTGAATAAAGTATTCAAAGGGATTCAAAAATAATGAAAAAGTGAATGGGGCCAAAGGCCCCATTGCAGAAGTAAAGGAAATTATGAAGCCTCCCTCCTCTTTTAATTTTGAGCATGAAATTCAAAAGATTAGGATCCCCGTTCCCTTTTCAAAGTTAGTCAATAATGAAGACTTCTAAAAATGCCTCTCCAAAATTTTGCAGCTCGAGCCTTCATCTCATTCCACATACTTAGTCAACCTCCAAGATGAAAATCCTGCTGTCGTCCTGGGGCCTTTAGTAGAGGATAGAGATGATTCTTCCCCTCCATTCTATACTTAATTGAACATCCATGATAAGGTGTTTTATAATTTCTTGATGGATTCTGGGGCATATCACAATATTATGCCCAATATTTTCATGGAGGAGCTTGGGTTGGAAGTTACAAAGGCTTATGATGACCTATATTCATTCGATTCCAGAAAGGGTGCAAAATTCGCAAGAGCTTCACCAAATACTGAAATGCCCATGTTAGTCTCAAAATGAGACCATCATGGTTTCAAGGAACTTGATTGACCCAAAGAACCTCTAGTAGCACATGGAAGCTTCATGGGGTCTCAACATCCATCAAGTGGGCTCTTCAGCCCCATGGAGGTCTGAAATAATCATCTCCCCATGTGTATCTTTTCAACGTGGTACTTGTCCATCGGTCATGATCCTGCACATCAATAGATACGCCCTCCATGGGCTCATAATTCATAGGGATCATAGCAATGTCAATCACATCTAATCATCAATATTTTAAACATGTGCATAAAACCCCTTTACCCCAGTCTAGTGCTCAAAGACATTATACAAGTCTGCAATACAAGTTTGGAGGAAGTGACAAGACGTCCTATTGAGCTAATGTCTACTGGAAGAGGGGTGTTTCTAGAAAGGATTAAATCCAAGTCATGTAAGTGGGTGAGGTGGATGGGGATTCCTGGGAAAAAGGTGTAGTGATAGTAGGGATGGTTTACCAGCGGGTGCCTCTATGGAGGGTGAGATGCACATGTCATGGATGAAAATATTTCCAAGCCCATTCATGCCTTTTATCTTCATTCTTTTTCTTCCAAGAAGCTAGTCAACAGACACTTCCCTAGCTTGGTGACTAGTGGTGGAAATGTTAGCCATAATCATTTCACGAAAATGAGAAGGTTGGATCGTGATGAGACCCCCTTTCTCTTGGCTATGCCATCAAGAGCCACTACCCTGGCGTGGTGACCAGGTGCTGGTAGTGTCATACTGCTAGATGATCATGGACCTAATAGGTTGGCTCATGATGAGACCCCCTTTCCCTTGGCCATGAAACTAAGATCCACTACCCTAGCATGGTAACCAACTACTAGTAGTGTCATACCGTTACGTACCCATGGACCTAATAGGTTGGCTCGTGTTGAGACCCCCTATTCCTCAACTAGGTCTTGTTTTATCATTTTTTAGGGGCCCTCTGTTTCTTGCTGAGAAGCGTTTTCTTTCTTTCTCAGGGATCACTGGGCGAAGCATCTCAAGGTTTTATTCTTAGTATTTTATTGTTAGTTGATTTTACGCCCCAGGACTTTTATCCCATTCTTCCCACAAGGTAAGGTACAACCCCAAAATGATTGGCCAACCCTATGCCCAGACCAGTGTAATGGGATGGGTGAACATAAAATAAGAGGGAAAGTGGTATGTATGACAGGAATGAATGATGGCTTTTCATAAACCCCCCAGTGGAAAATAAAAACCTATGGACACAAGCTTTCTAGGGCATCTTGTCATTCCCCCAGACATGGTCAAGTGGACAAGTATAATATCCAAGCACCCGTTAGAAACAAAAGGAATAAAATGAAAATATTCAAATGTTTCGAGGATCAAAGTGACACATACCATGATACCCAGACTCATTACCTCATGGAGAAAGAACCATCTCTGATACAGGACTAACCGAAGGTGATGGATGTTGTTGCTGTTGTTGACAAAGTGGAGGCGTTGAAAGGGAGAAAATATGGGCCCTCTAGATCCATGCTCAAGTTGATCTGGCTCTCGGTACTCCATGTCTAGGACCTGTGGGCCTCGAGACATAATCTCCTAGCTATCCCTAAAAGTGGGGGATAACATGGCCAACGTTGAAATTTCTTCAAACTGTTCATGTATGCATCGAAATTCAACATGGTTAGAGTAGACACATGCCTTGATGGTATGGGACTAGGGATTCAAGACTCAAGGAATATATATGATGTCCCAACCACATAATTTTTGAGATCGTCCATGTTTGCAACAACGTTCATAATGGGGCGTCTCATATTTGTCAAATCTCGTTGTTTCCATCTGTAGAATCTTTGTTGGAAATCTCTTGAAATGTCATGGAACTTCCAATTCAACCACCAAAAATTTCATGCACCAACCCCACATAGTGAGCACTAGTGAATGGGGCCAACGTTGAAATTTCTTCAATATGTCCTTATATGCATCGAAATTTGACATGGTTAGACTAGACACATGCCTTGACGGTATGGGAGGGTTTCAAGACTCAAGGATGTTTGATGCCCCGACCACATAATCTTTGAGATCGTCCATGTTTGCAACAACGTTCATAATGGGGCATCTCATATTTGTCAAATGTCGTTGTTTCCATCCGTAGAATATTTGTTGGAACTCTCTTGAAATGTCATGGACCTTCCAATTCAACCACCACAAATACTATGCACCGACTCCGCATAATGAACACTAGTGAATGGGGCCAACGTTGAAATTTCTTCAATATGTGCCTATATGCATCGAAATTTGACATGGTTAGACTAGACACATGCCTTGACGGTATGGGAGGGTTTCAAGACTCAAGGATGTATGATGTCCCAACCACATAATATTTGACATTGTCCATGTTTGCAACAACGTTCATAATGGGCATCTCATTGTCAAATGTCGTTGTTTCCATCTGTAGAATCTTTGTTGGAACTCTCTTGAAATTTCATGGAACTTCTAATTCAACCACCAAAAAATGTCATGCACCGACCCCGCATAGTGAGCAGTGAATGAGGCCAACATTGAAATTTCTTCAATATTTTCTTGTATGCATCGAAATTTGACATGGTTAGACTAGACACATGCCTTGACGGTATGGGAGGGTTTCAAGACTCAAGGATGTATGATGTCATACAAAAACATTTTGAAAAAAATTCAACGTTGGCCCCATTCACAGGTCATCGTTGCCCATCATGTACTCTAGCCCTAGTAAAATGTCTTTTAATAGCTGTTTCCTTTAAAATTCGATCGATTAGAAAATTAAAATGAAACGAGAAGAGCCTTAGTATAATGTCTTTTAATAGTTGTACTCTAGCCAAGAAGACCCGCAAACCCTTTTTGAAGTGTCGTTATTATAGAAAACTTGTCGCAACATTCGTAAAATGCAACATATTTATATATTTTATAACCTCACAATTCCGATGATCATTTACCAAATGAAAGTTGACTTGGTCAAAATACTAGGTGACCGTTGGAGGGGAAAACTTAGTCTCCCCAATGTTGTAACTGCGACAACTATCTTCACAAATGTCGCAAGAGAGATGACTATTTTACAAACGTGGCAAGAGAGACTAATATGTGGCAAACGTGGCAAGAGAGATGAAAACGTGGCAAGAGCAACGAAAAAAAGGCAAGAGAGACGTCAACGTGGCAATAGCGACGTTATCGGGCAATATGGAAAAAAAAAAATTTCCTCTATTTTTTGACAGTATGGCCAGATTTGTTCATAACGCTGCAAATAGAATGTCAAAATTTTCAGAATATGTACTAGTGTTGGGATAGTGATCCGAAAATATATTTTAAATGACAATGGTTGAGTTATTATGTATGTGTTTATTAACCATTTAGGAATATTAATGAAAGAGGAAGAAATGATGAGAAAACATAACAACCATATACACATATACAGATATGAAATGAAACATAAATAGCAACAAAACCATAAACACCAATGTGATAACGGAGTTCAACAATCTCACCTATGTCTCCGGGCCTTTGTCTTAGTGGGTGAGGCTTTCTTATTTCTGTTCAAAGATTTAAAATCACACCACCGCAGTGCCAAAAGGTTACAAAATTGATCTGGTCTTGTTCTACCAGATCTCTAGAACCCAACAAAAGAAATGACACTCAAATCGGATGACCAGAGCTCCCAGAAATGGCCTGCAAAGGTGCATTCCTCAATAGCTTCCCTGCATAAAAATGGCTTTAGCTTGAAAAATATCCAACATAAACCTTCTATGAATGTCCTCCCATGGACTGAAGAAGGCATGGTTTATATAGATCTAAAGTTTGTAACCATATTCCAACTTCCCCCAAAGACCTGGCCTAAAAAAGGACCCAATATTTCCCAATAATGACCAAAAATCTCCAAATCTGTTGCTAAAATCATTGAAAAATATTTATAATATGGGTTAAAAAACAACTTTTTCACATATATTGGGCTAATCCCCTCTTTCCTAGGCACACACACCTTAAACAGGGTCATATGGCTTCATATGGCCTAGCGCCAACCCCTTACCCCTGCTAACACCTGGATTCTTGGCATGTGCATATGACCTGGGGCTGATCGGACGATATAATCCTCCCACCGATTGAACCTCTCTTCATCCAAACCCCGAGTCACATGGAGGAAGGTGCTATTAAAATGGGGCTAGTCCTCAACTGTTTAACCACATGCGCCAACACATAAGGGTCGAGACATATGTATTGATCCTGTGCCACAGATCCGAGGCTATACCCATTACCAAACTCCTATGCGTCATAAGGTATAGAGGTCTGGTCACATGTTAAGGGTCATATTGCCGAGGGCTGGGGCTAGACCCCAACCCTTTTCCACCTGGACACATTATATTAACAAACATAAATATAAATTATGTGCCATGGTTAACAAGGAACAAACGCGAGCAGGTTGGCTAGCCCAACCCTGCCAAACCCTAGCCCGGTCATAGTTTGTGCGGTCAAATACGATAGATTCCAACAAGTTTTTTCATAAAACATTAACCAAACAATGGGTGCCACGTGGCAGCCCATGTCTGGGCCATGTGGCACCTCTCCACTCACCCACAAAATCTGCCATGTGTCAAATGCTCATTGGTCCAAATGTCTGCCACCTGTCTTCCTTGCCAGCATAACTTCCTAGTCACCATCTACCATGTGTCACCGTATGGGCATGCCACGTAAGTAGTATGGATGTGCCATGTGTCACCCTTATAGTGGTGACATGTGTCACTCCTGGATTGGTCCACCTGTCCATCCACGTCAGTGTCTGTACACCAAGTCACCCTGCCATGTGTCACCTCCAGAAGTTGCCACATCAACACTGACTGTGCCTGCCACGTTAGCTGTATGGTCATACGGCCTATATAGTCAACTTCCACATGACACTGTACGGATTGTACAATCATCATTTTTTGCCTATTTGGAAAAATGAACAGATTGTCATATCAAGAGCATACGATGTCCGTTTGAACCTGTTCAAGTTGCGTTGGGTTCATATCGACAATAAATACACACATGTCCATTTTGAAGACATTATGAGAACTTTGAGTTTTAGGCCTTTCTAAGCCCCATCAAGATCCTGGATCCAATTTTGGATCACACCTCCCCACTAAGGACCTTTTGGTTCCCAAAAGGTTACTAACTAGTCATCAAGCTCGGGATAAGCCACTCGACTTGTTCCTTGTCTTTGAACTCTGTCTTGTGCACCTATCTCATCAAGATCATCTATAACACAATCATGACAAATGACAACATATTGTTAGCCATTTGTACCCTACCACATCTTACTAAAAACACTATCATCCATGTAGAAAACATTACTAATGATAGCATAAAAAATATGACTGCAACTGAGCTGATATGTTTGTATTATTTGCACGACATTAGCTTATCTTGAAGAAAACTGTGATTGATTTTCCATTCTACAATCATCTCCTATTCTTGCTTAATATCAATTACTTGACTTGAAACAATTATAGGTGTGTTTCTTGCTTGAGATACCTTTCTTAATTTTTCCATTGTTTGAAGAGTTTTATTTTCCTTTAGATGATGAGCATGAACCACATTTTATTGACCTACTTTGGTTAAATGATATTGATTATTTGTCCTGTAGAAGATTTCTTTACGATCATACAAGTATGGACCACCTAAGACCATTCCATATTCACTTAGTGGCACCACATAACATGTTACCTCGTCTACAAACTTAGATGAAATTTCAAATTTTAATGTGCACTGCTTTGTTATATGAAATTGATGTTTGTTTCTTATCCATTTAAGTGTGTAAGGCTTATGATGCATCTGTTTTTTTAATCCCAATTTCTTAACCAATTCTTCTGAAATTAATTTATATTGAGATCCACTATCTATCAATGTGTCAACCTTAGTGTGCCTCATGATGACCCTTATGTGAAACACGTTACTTCTACAATCAATTTCTTCACCAATTTTACCTATCATACCAACCAATAAGACTTTATATTTGTCACCTGAATTCGATCCCGAGTCCGTGGGTCGTGTTGCTACTGCAACTATTTACCTCCCCTTCTATTCCTTGAACCACTTCGGTCTCTTCTCAGGATGCAACTGCCAGCAACGGTTCTCATCATGCCCCTCTTTCTTTCAATGCTTGCAAGAGGGCTTCTCTTCCTTTCTTGTCACTTCATTTGTCTTCTTTCCATGCCACTTCCTTTTTCCTCTTTCCTTGAAGATGATTCCCCTGTTACACCAACCCCTGTTTTCCCTACTTCAATGTATGTCGCTTGAAAAAAATCTCATCAAGATTAGTTGGTCCAAACATGAATACAATATTTCGAATATGTGCAAGTAAACCTCCTATATACTTCATAAGAGTTTCTTGGGTATGTAAAGGAATATCTAACATCAATGCCATTTTACGAAATCCATATGTGTATTCTTTCACTGTTTTTCCTTTTTTTAGTTTTAAAGCTTTCCATTCAATTAATGCTTTCTCTCTATAACCCAAAGGATAGAATTTCTTCCTAAGTGCAAAAATAAAAATTTTCCATGATGGAAATACATTACCCACTTGTTGCATTCCATTTTTCAACCTTCTTTGCCACCAAAAGAGTGTTGTGCCTACAAGTCTAAGCGATGCCAACTTGATCTGAGTTTCCTCATCCTTGATTTGTTGCACACTACAATAAATCTCCATCTATCTAACCCAATTGTCAAGTCTCTTTGCATTAAATTCACCATCATACATGGGTAATTCGAATTTAACATCAAGTTTTAGTAAAGTCATTTCATTCTTATGTTTACGGACATGTTTCTTTGCATTGGATTTAGAACTTGAACTTGAAGAAGAAGGAGAAGAAGGAGGCGAAGATGGAGGTGAAGGAGGAATTTGAGGAGGATCCTCTCCTTCTTCAATTTTTCCCTTTGAAGATTCACCAAGAACTGGTATCTTTCGTTCCAAGTAATCCTCATACAAAACCTTCATCATCTCCGACATGGCGAAGATTTTTTTTTGAAACTCTTTCTCATCCTGATAAAGTCCCACTTGCGATGCCATCTTCTCACTTTGAGAAGTTCTCTTTATCAATCCAATCAATGTTTTTTCTTCCACAAGATATCCTTCACCACGATGTAGCTTTTCCCTTGTTAACATGAAAAATTCAAATCCAAACGCCAACTAGATCTGATACCACTTTATCCGAAAAGATCTTTTAAATGACAATGGTTGAGTTATTATGCATGTATTTATTAACCATTTAGGAAGATTAATGAAAGAGGAATAAATTATGAGAAAACATTATAGCCATATACACATACATAGATCTGAAATGAAACATAAACAACAACAAAACCATAAACACCAATGTGATAACAGAGTTCAACAATATTGCCTACGTCTCCAGACCTTTGTCTCAGTGGGTGAGGCTTTCTTATTTTTGTTCAAAGATTTAAAATGACATCATCGCAGTTCCAAAAGGTTATAAAATTGATCTGGTATTGTTCTACCATATCTCAAGAACCCAACAAAAGAAACAACACTCATATTGGATGACCAGAGCTCCTAGAAATGGCCCGCAAAGGTGTGTGCCTCAATAGCTTCCCTGCATAAAAATGGCTTTGGCTTGGAAACTATTGAGCATAAACCTGCTCTGAATGTCCTCCCATGGACTCAAGAAGGCCTATTTTATATAGATCCGAAGTTGGTAACCATCTCCCCACTTCCCCCATATATTTGGCCTAAAAAAGGGCCCAATATCTCCCAATAATAACCAAAAATCTCCAAATCTACTGCTAAAATCATTGAAAAATCTTTATAATATGGTTTAAAAAACCTGTTTTGTACATATATTGGGATAATCCCCTCTATCCTGGGTGCACACACCTTAAACGGGGTCATATGGTTTCATATCGCCAAGCGCCATCCCCCTAGGGGCTGCGCACTGGCCCTTACCCCCACTAACACCTGGATTCTTGGCATGTGCATATGACCTAGGCCCAATCGGACAGGATAATCCCCTCGCTGATCGACCCTCTCTTTGTCCAAACCCTGAGTCACATGGCAGAAGGTGCTATTAAAACAGGGCTAGTCCGCAACTGTTTAACCACACGTGCCAACACATAATTGTCAGGACATATGTATCGGTCCTGTGCCATAGCTCCGGGGCTATGCCCATTACCAAACTCTCGCACGCCATAAGGTATAGAGGTCTGATCACATGTAAAGGGTCATATTGCCGAGGGTTGGGGCTAGAACTCGACCCTTTTCCACTCGGACACATTACATTAACAAACATAAATATAAATTATGTTTCATGGTTAACAAGGAACAAACGCGGGCGGGTTGGATAGCCCAACCCTACCAAACCCTAGCCCGGTGGGAGGTTTTCCGGTCGAATCCAGTAGAGTCCAATTTTTTTTTGAATAAAACATAAACCAACCAATGGGTGCCACATGGCAACCCATGTCTGGGCCATGTGGAAGCTCACCACTCGCCCACAAAATTTGCCACGCATCAAATGCTCATTGGTCCAAATTTCTACCACATGTCGTCCCTGTTAGCATACCTACCCAGTCATTGTCTACCATGTGTAACCATACAGACATGAAACATAAGCAGTATGGATGTGCCACGTGTCACCCTTACAGTGGTGACATGTGTCACTCCCAGATTGGTCCCCCTATCCATCCACGTCAGTGTTCGTATGCCCAGTCACCCTGCCACGTGTCACCTCCAGAATCTACCATGTCAGCACTGATTGTGCCTTCTATGTTAGCTGCACGGTCGTATGGCATGTACAGTCAGCTTCTATGTGGCACTGTACGAACTATACAGTCATCAATTTTTGCATGTTTGGAAAAATGAACAGATCTCCATATCAGGAGCATATGACATCTGTTTTTTACCCATTCAAGTTGCGTTGGGTTTTTATCGACAAGGCCTACGCACACGTCCATTTTGAAGCCATTTTAAGAAATTTGACTTTTAGGCCTTTCTAAGCTCCATGAAGCTCCTAGATCCAATTCTGGATCAGATAGAGAGAGTGGTTTTCCTCAAGAGAAATAGCTCGAGACCCAACTCTCTATACCTTGACCTTGTTGGGGACATGCACTAAGAAACGACCAAGATAAGACTAATTTGATACAACTAATATGGATTTTGTTAAGAATGAAATGAAGGCAGATATATAATAAGGAAATACACAGATATATTGCAAGAAACATAGAGATACATCAATACAAAATTTATATTAACGAAAGAAATGTACAGAAATTGTAAAAATACAAAGTGAATGAACTTGCTAGAATGGCAGTATCTTATCTCTGAGAAGAGATGTGACCACTATGCTCATTCGCAAGAAATTGTGTACAATGATGCTTAAAAGACCATTTGAAAATAAATCATTAATGAGAAAACCCTAAACATCCAAAACCATAACCCCAAAAGATGAAACACCAAAAGGTTTGTGGGCCCCGATGGGGGTAATTAATACATCAACTTCTTGATGGTGTAACATTTGCATACGATATCCATTTGGAGTGAACAATAGCCTATTGGAAAGGTCTAGCCAAGAAGAACACATTTTTTCTGAGCCTAGGCCAGTTTGTATGTTTTTCTTTTGGGCTCGAAACGTAAAAAAAAATGTCGTTTAGGGTCTCAAAATGCCCTAGAAGTTCAGGACCCGAAAAAATGTAGGAAAACATTGTCAAGGTGGAAAACTATATTTTCATCTAGTGGAATAGGTGGGTGGCCACCGATATCCTCTTAGACCAATATGATTATAAAATTTATCCTTGTGAGCATGTTAAATTGAGGTGGAATCCTACAAATAAGTAGTAGTTAAAATCATTTAGAATAATAATAAACATTTATTAAAAACATATAAACCATTATATTACATTATTTTCTTTGCATTAATTTTATTTTTTCTGTAATAAACCTGCAACATAAAAAACAACATGTTAATTAGATAAAATATGTATAAGATAAAAATATTGCAAGCATCAGACTTTTTAGTTACGATAATGTGACATTCATTTTTGACAAATCATGTTTTGACATTAATTTCATTTCCAAAATGATTTTGGCACATTTTATTTACTTGATGGATATTCACTTACAATAGAGCAAATTTCAAAGTGGGGTAACTTGTATTATTCTCATGAATGAATGAAAAAAAGACATTAAAGGAAATTAGTTAAGATCAATGCACATGGATGCAAGGTTAAACATTCATATTTGATATAATTGTTAATGCAAATTAAAACATATACATCATTAAACATCATCTCCGAAACATACACAATCATCTTCCCCATAGGTGAAACCCATTAGATGAGATTCTTCATAGTGTGGCACAGGTTCAAACTATACATCTTCAAAAGTGAAATTAATTCCATGATTGTAGGTCAATTGTTGGAAATATTTATATTTTTGACTCATTAGTTCACTATTAGTTAACTGGACCTATTTCTATTTTAGACTTTCAATTTTTAGACCATCACTGTTATGCATGCGTGCATTCCTAAGGAAAATCTCATTGTTAGTTCACTTTTCTTAATTATGGAATTTTATGTCCTATATGAGTGTAATCGTGCATTCATTGTTGTATTAGATCATTGATCAACTCATTCAAGTAGTGTGAATACATTTTCTCATTCTTCCATATTGAATCTCACGTCCTTTTCTTGATAAGATTTGTTTGTACTTGCTTTAGCTAGGTCTCATGTGCAGGTTTCTATGAAACATTGACATGGTATCAAAGTCGAGATGCTTGTAGAAATCCAGACAAGTCAGAGAAGAGGGAAATCAATGTTTTGATGAGCGTAATCCATGTATTTTAGCAATTTCACACCCTCTCCATGTCGAAAGGTGTGACAATTGCATGCACACTTATAAAATTGGAAATTTTTGGATAGTGTCCCAACCATTGTTTTCACAGTTTTTGAAAGTGTCGCAGTCTATCCTTGCATAGGGGTGTGACACTATCCTAAGTATCACACTGTATCCTTCACACAGGGTGTGACAATGTCTCAGGATTCCCATTGGGATAGTGAGACACTCTTGAAAAATTTGTTGTTTCAGTGATTTCTCAGGAAACATTTTCTAATTTTTTAGAACCAATAAGAGGGATGGATATGACTCCAATTTGTTAGTCAATTTTGGTGATAATTATCACACTGTACAATTATTTTTTATGGAATCCAAAGGTCTAATTCCAGCTCAAGAGTAAAGTATTGTACAATTTGATGATGGCGACATAAACAAAACCTACAATAGTGACTGAGAAGACACGATGGGAGAATTGTATGGATGAGGCTAAAAGACTTCTTCTTGAATTAATTTAAGTTGATTTATGGTTTCATGTTGCCACATGCAAGAATACAAATGATGTCTGGACCACCTTGGAAGGTCTCTTTAGAACACAGGATGAGATGTAAGGTCATATGTTTGAGGTATAGTTGAATACCTTGGATCCTAAAAGTTTTGATAATTTACAAGATTTATTTACCAAGTTTAAATATTTGATATTGAGCTTAGAATCTTGTGGTATTGATAAGTCTAAACAGGTGGACCAACATATTCTAACAATCTTGGCTAATATAGGACCAAAATATGTTGCCTATGTATCCACTTTCCATTCTGGAAGATATCTCTTGGGATCAAAGTGGAAAATTCTTACCATGGATCAGTTCATTGATTCTCTCACACATGAGAATGCAAAACCCATTTATATGGGCCTAATAAAGGATCCCAAAGAACATGCACTCAACATGCATGATGGAAAATGATCACCCAAACTGAAAGGAAAGGGGAAATCACATCCAGATCCAAAGAAGGAGGGATATTCCAAACCCTTCAACGATTCTTTAGGTTCCAAAGACTCTTCATATTACAAGTAGAAGACTAAGGGAAATAAATTCACTTATTGCAATAAACGAATCATGAAGAATCCACATGCATGAAGAAGCAAATCGATATTATTGCACATGTACTTCAACCAAACAACCTTGGAAATTTCATTCCTGAAGGATCCAAGAAGAAGAAGGAAGAAGATATTGCATCTAAGAAAGGTAATCATCATTCTCTTGTTGCAATTAATTCCTCATATTATTCATGGATTATAGATTCTGGTGCATCACATCATATGGCAATGAAAGAGCATTTTTTTACTTCTTTGAGTTCATGCTCAAGACCCCCTATTCTCATGGGGGATGATACTCCAATAGTAGTAGTAGGAGAGGGAAGAGTGGAACTCCCTAATGGAAGTTTTGAGATTTTTTTACATGTTCCAAAGCTTTCTATAAATCTTCTCTCATTTTATCATATCACTCAGAAAGGTAAACAGGTTGAATTTACATCAGATTCAGTTTCTGTACTTAACATGCATGGAAATTCCATTATTGCAATTGGTTAGGTATATCACAAATAAAGGTTGTATAAATTCACTAAGTTTGTTGACCATGAATCCTCTTTACTACTTACACATGAGGAGAGTACTTTGCATGTACCACCAGTGCAACATGGAGAGACTCTTGTGCTTCCATAGTTCTAGACATCAGAGATGATTACATACACTCAGATTTTGTACATGGAAATGAGAAGGTAGTACAACTAGATAAGGAGCCAATGTCGAAGCTTTAGTAAATGCCCAAGAGGGAATATTCCACGCTTCAGGTAGCAGGTTTCCTTGCAGGGTATCCATTGGATTTGAGGAGGAATCAATCTCAACATGCAGATTTTTCTCATGTACTTTCAGCTTCTGAACCAACAATTCCCATGCATTGCTATATGGTTCAATATTCTAATCCACAGATCTATAGTGAGGATATGGGAAATCCATTATGGAAAGCAGCCATGTAGGAGGAGTATGACTCACTCGTAGAGAATCAAACTTGGGATTTGGTTCCACTTCCACCAGAAAGAAATATTTCCATGTGCAGATGGGTCCATGAGATCAAGATGTAGATGGCAAGATAGGTTGCCAAAGGACGTCATAAGATCCATAAACATTTCTACATCTTCATGATACTTTCAATGAGAATAAGTTTCAGAATTTGCGAAATCGTCTTGGAGTGAAGAACATAGTTTCCTAGCAACTAACTTTTCTTCTTTTTATGCATTGTCTTTTGAGGGGG
>ML777285.1:942007-970844 GCA_009831015.1 Picea engelmannii | reverse complement strand
AAACTTGGGTTAGTTACCCAAACCTTTGTGCTACCGGAATTCACTACCAAACTTATTTCAAGGGTTGACATCAATGAAAACCAACCCAAATAATTAACAATGTCCCCCTTTGGAATTTATGGCAATGCTCTGATGCAATACTAAAGTCATATCACTCATGCTCCCCCTCGAACCATGCCTCTGTGCTCTTTCTCCAAGAATTTACCTTTGCATATGATAAATCTCTCCCCCTTTGTCATCAATGGAAAAGGTATATTTCTGTTGGCACAGGGGCAGACCCAGGGTTCAACGCTACAACAACGCACCAAAAAAACCCTAACTACTAGCCCTTTCGGCAACACCTGCGAAGCAGATGAGGTATCACCCGAGGTAGAGGCAGGGGTGGTTGCAGGAATAAAGTGTCTGCAACATTAGCTGGGACACAGATATGTGATTCCTTACTTAATATAACACTCAGAACTGCTAGATCTTTATTATGCAATCAATGACTACTTCAGAGATACAACCAAGCTTCACATCATTCACAATGACTAGATTGTTTGATCACTTATCATCTACAAAGTGTTCAGATCTAACAGGTCAAGCACTTAGCATATACATATGAATCAAACCCAACATTCTACACTTCATAAGCACTAAGCATAAACATATATAACAGATCTATCTACTCATCTCAAAGCACATAGCAAATAATCACATTAATGCATCAGAGCAACGCACACAGTGGACAACATAGGATTTACGTGGTTCACTCCCACCCTGGGGCTACATCCACCAACTCTTCTTCTTTATTATCGTCGACCAATCAGTTACAAGCACAAAGCCGTAGAAATCCTTAATTTTCACAGGACAAAAGATCCGCATAGCTCGCTAGATCCTTCATCCTTTCCTTTTAGCACAAAGCCTTCTATACCTTCACACCGAGACTTGCACTAAGCTCTACAAGTCTATACGTAATGCAAAAAAATCTTGATCACACAGATTCCCTCTTGGCACTTAGCCTATATCACATAGATACAATCATCTACTAGATGCCTAGATGTCTATTTATAGATACAAAATGGGCCTAAGCGTGGGTAAACGCACGAGCCGACATCCCTTTCCCATTACATATTCCCAAAACCTAAAAAGGGGCCCAAAAGTGGGTCGAGATCCTATGATCTCTACTTCGTCTGGCGCTCCATCTTCGACAGGATGTTGAAGTACCAAAAATGGTCAAATATGACCAAGTGCTCCCAAAACTTGGTCAAGGGCCAACAAGCCCCCAAACTTGTCCCGAGTCACTTTGGTCTAAGCAATTCTGCTTCGAATGCCTTGAGCTTGGATCGAGCTTATTTGACTTGCTACAATGCTACAACCTCTTTCTCAGTGAACTCCTGGATGAGTGCATCATTGACTAGACCTTATAGGCGTTGTTCTGCTGTGATGACAACCTGTTCAAGCTCTGCTCTTTGGCTTTCAACTTCGGTGAAAAATTTTCATGCCTTCTCTTGCACTGGTTGAAGTCATTGAGAGACTTCCATCACTTTGGTTTGGATCATGTGGATCCATTGTTGGGTCATGCACTGCTATGGAAACATATTCATTCTTTCAACTGGAATTAAGGCCTTCAACTGCGCCTATAGCGTATCTGTGTGTTTCTTTGCTTCCTAGAGCTGCAACTCCAACACCTGTAACTCTGGATTTTTTGTAAGTTTTTCATATGTCTGAGCACTCCTGGAGCTCAACTTCTTTGCACTCCAAGGCAAGGGCTTTCATTCTGCCAACTGCACTGCGAGCAGTTGCTTCTCTTAAGTCTCTAATTTCTTGAGGAGTATCGGGTACGGTACGAAGTTCCAAATTTGTGATGCACTGCTGAAGCTACTGGATTACTTCTTTGAGTTTCGACACCTACTGTGGGACTCATTCCTCAGTTTTCACTTCTATGACAGTCACAAAGCAAAGTGTGTTGTGAACCCTTTTTCATACTTCAAGTTTCTCTGCGAGCAACTGTTTCTTGTTTTTCTATAGTGTTTCTTTCTCTTTATCCCATTTTTCTTGTAGAGTGAGCTTTTCCTTTTTTGCAGTACTTCTGTGGTCCTAAAGGTCTTTTCCGTACTTGTGTTAAATCCTGGGTGGCTTGTTCTATCTCTTCTTGATCTCGTTGAAGGTGAGCTTTGACTGTATCAGCAATACGATGTAGTTGGGATGGCTCATCACCTAATTTTGGTGTTCCTGATGGCAGGCGCGCAGTGGAAACTACGCGACTAGACTATATTTATTGTTGTACTCCTTGAAGCTCTTCCCTGATGTGGTTGAAAATTTCATCATGCTTGTCTTCCTTCTTTTCTGCTATATTTTAGTGAAGTATCGTTCAGGGTAGTGATTATGAATTCGAAGTCATCCAGAGTGAGAATAGTCTCAAACTTTATTCTGGTTGCCTTAGCTTTCTTCCTGGACGAAGGATTTGGTGGGGTAACCTTCCTTTTCTTGGAAGGATCGTCCTCCTCTCTAGGCGGCGTAAATTCACCTTTATTTTGCTCGACTTCTGTTCTACCTGGCTCTCCACCATAACCTCCCTGCATAGGTGATATCGAAGTGGTCTTCGTAGAAGTATTGTTGACATCTTGAACTTATTCATCTTCCTTGGTATTTCTTGGTCTAGGGGTATCATGCACAAGTTCTGGACTGTCTATATTAGAAATCTTTGTAGGGTCTACTGGAACAAGGAGGTCTGCTGACCATTCCTTGGTAATCTCCTCCAAGTCATCTTCTGTCAACTTGTAATAGGACTGTAATTATTGCTTGTGCTCATCAATGCGGGTTGTGATGTATATAAAGTGCTTGTCTGTGCTAAACTTCATTAGGGGCCGAAACCTGTAGAGGGTGTTCAGAGTGATGTGTGGTGTAGACTGGATTGCGATCTTCAATTCATTGTAGTAGGCGTGGAAGATGGCATTGGATTTCCACTGCTTGTTTATATCACTCAAGTACCACAAGGTACTGAACTTCACAGCTAAAGGCTCAAAGGGCTCGATGTCTGGGAAGGTCGCACCTTCCGGCATCTCCCATGCGATGAAAGCTATCAATATGAAAAGATAGCTGAAGTGGAACTCGTATCCTTGGTCCTGCACTCCTCTACAATCAAGCTCTAGCTGGTTCATGAGGTACTACACCCAATTCGTCTGTAGTCCTTATGTTCACTTCCCAGTGAGGTCAACAACGAATCCAGTTACTTGGGTGGGTTGGTTCTTGTGAACTAGCTTGCCTGTGATCAACTGACATGCGAGGAACACTGTGCCACTCTGGATAGAGGCTACCTTGTAACCTCACATACCCTTCTCTACATTTCCATAAGTTTCTTTGATTCACTGGGCTAATGCTCGGTCTGCGGTCTTTTCAGGGTAAAAATCATGTGGGTCAGGGCCTTGCATGCTCAACCCTGTGATCCAATTGATCAAGGTCAGATCCATAGTGATACAACGGTTCAACCATAAGTAACCTCTGTGGTAGTAGAACAACAAAAATTTCATGCATGCGTTTACTTCCTGGTGTCGGTCAAAGTGCAGGATATTCATCACATTAAGCAGTGTGGATTGCACGAGGTTCTAGGTCCATGGCTGTGGGATAATATTTGAATTCTTTCCTTTGGTCCTAGTAAAGTACTTATGCAAGGCCAACATGCTATAAGATTTCCAGTCTCCAAGCTTGAAGTCACTAAATTTTAGTGCGGTGAGCTTATATTGGTTGCCGTGAATTGCATGCTCCCATTTTGGAAGGTACGCAGTGATCACAACATATTCGAACTCTCGGGGTACACTGTCACGGTTGATGACACCGCTCATAGTGGGTAGATAGGCAGGTAGAATTCTTGGAATCATATTGGCATTGGCGAGGTCATCTCTGTGCTTAGTACGTTTCTCATTGGTGGGTCGGGATGGACTTACGCGAGTAGTGAATGGAGAGGCTGCTAGTCCTCTCATTTATGATGCCTGTAATCCTGTGGATAACCCTCACTCCAACATGACTCTCTCAGTTGTTAGTTCAAGGATAACTTCCATCACGAATTATTCGGTAGTGGAAAGGTCATCGAACATACATGCTCAATATAAAATAATTGGGTTCATGATGGTCTTAGACACTGCACTAGAGTGAACAACAAGAGCGTAATGAGCATTGTATGCAATTGCTAGTCTGCGGGATTCAAATTATCAGTTGGAAAAAGTGTTCATCGTTCGATGCGATGAGATAAATAGGAAATCTTGGTAACAGTTTACTTGCAACGGTTATGAGCCTCATTAACTCTTCTTTTGTCCGTTATGGCGTGGTCCAACGGTATGGTGGCAAACCATAAATTCTTTTCTATTCATTCGGATAAGAAGTCGAACAAATATATCGGATTTCAATGGCTATATTGCTTCGCCATAGCGAAGTGGCATATGTCGTTGTTCTGATATCCCGACGAAGCTCCAATTCTGTAAATTTTCTTTCTACGAGGTACCCTCTTGAACCTGTTGTAACTTTTCAATCTTGACCTTCTTCTTACGCAACTTCCTATCCTTTTTCCTCATGAGCTTCATCTCGATGGTTCTTTTCCCATTTTGATTCTTATTTTCGTTGGGCATAGTCACTTCGTGTTGTTGAGATTCTCTCCTAAGACTCAGGGGTAATACTTCTTCTATATCTGAGACAAATGCTTCAATCTTTTGTGAGTCATCTAATGCTCTTTCAGCTTTGACATCTGGGATTCTATTGTCCAATAGCTTCGATCTTTTTTCCTGTTCTTCAATCAACTGCACGATCCTTCTAGTCATGAAATATTTTAACTTCTGTTTCCATTGTTCCAAAACTTCTTCTTCTTCCTTTCGTCTAGCTTGATCATTATCAACCTAGGGCTTTCCTAGCAACATGGTAAACATGGCACTTTCCTCAATAAGTTTAATAATCTCAAAATCTTCTTTAATCGAAGTTCCATTGGCATTCATAGATATCTGAGTGAGCTTTCCACATAGGGTTACCAATTTTCCTCTGACTAGCCTTATTCCTCTTAATGAATGGATCATAGAAGGCCTTCCTATAGCTTCTCAAGTTCTCTCTGGAATAATGTTCACTTGTGTTTCTTCTTCAAGAACACAGTCAATGTCGAAGTCTCCTATTATTACCTCGATAAATTATTTTTCTTTAAATATCTCTGATAGCCTAACATGTCGGTGATCATTCAAGGTGTCTTTCATATGCATCAATAACTTCTCTGATTCTTGCTGGGGTTCTGCCTAATTTGGATTTGCCTTAGGGTTTTCCTGATTCAGATTCATTTCTTCCAGCCTAGCGATCATTATAGGGCAATCCAATACCTCAAGGTCCATAGGTTTGCAAAAAAAATAACTAGATCCTCTGCCAGGGCATTCCTTAGCAATATGTCTAGGTATTATGCAACTGTAACAGAGGGTCACTCCTCTCTTTATTTTAAACAATCCCCAACTTCTTCTATACTGCGCACTAGGATCATGGTAGCTAATCAACAAAAAATTCTTTCTAGGATCTTGCATCCATTTGTTAGTCCAAACATTTTTTTCTATGCATAGGTATAACATATCTATCACTATTCTTATTAGATCTACTCATATCAAACCTTCTTTCATCTATCAGTGCCCCAATTTTAAAACTAGGATAAACTCTATTAAACATACATAGATCCATACCTTAGAAACATAAATTTTCACTTATCTTACTTCTACAGAGCAAAAAGCCTCCAGATCTAAAACTTTTAACTACTCTTAACTTTATCAGAGCATAGAGCTTACAAATATTACCTCTTTTCTGCAAATATGACCTCTTTTCTTTAGAAACTTCCACTTTTACTTTTCTTAGAGCACAAAGAATTCAGATCTTGCTTATTTTCTTCAGATCTGGCCTTCTTTCTCTAGCAAAGAGATTTTCATATCAAGTGGAATAATGCACACTAGGGCACATATCCACGCATAGATCTTCCACAGTTTTGGGATGAATCTTTGCACAAAGATTCTTCTTCCTTAGTTCCCAACAATCACAGTTTCAAGTCCCGACAACAGAACCATTTGTTGGCATAGGGGCAGACCCAGGGTTCAACACTACAACTGTGCACCAACAAAAACCTAACTACCCACCCTTTCGGAAACACCTGTGAAGCAGATGAGGTCTCACCTGAGGTAGAAGTAGGGGTGGTTGCAGGACTCAAGTGTCTACAACCTTAGCTGGGACACGAATCTATGATTCCTTACTTAATATAGAACTCAACACTACTGGATTTTTATTATGAAATCAATGACTACTTCATAGATACAATAGAGCTTTGCATCATTCACAATGACTAGATTGTTTGATCACTTATCATCTACAGAGTGTTCAGATCTAACAGGTCAAGAACTTAGCATATACATATAAATCAAACCCAACATTCTACACTTCATAAGCACTAAGGATAAACATATATAACAGATCTATCTACTCATCTCAAATCACTTAGCAAATAATCACATCAATGCATCAGAACAAGGCACAAAGCGGACAACACAGGATTTACGAGGTTCACCCCCATCCTGGAGCTACACCCACCAACTCTTCTTCTTTATTATTGTCGGCCAATCGGTTACAAGAACAGAGCCATAGAAACCCTTACTTCACATAGGACAAAATACCTGGGCAACTCGCTAGATCCTTCTTCCTTTCCTTTCAGGACAAAGCCTTCTATACCTTCACACAAGGACTTGCAGTAAGCTCTGCAAGTCTATACAGAATTTACAAAACTCTTGATCACACATATTCCTTCTTGGCACTTAGCATATATCACATATATGCAATCATCTACTAGATGCCTAGATTTCTATTTATACATACAAAATAGGCCTAAGCGTGGTTAAACCCATGGGCAGGCATCCATTTCCGATTACATATTCCCAAAACCCAAAAAGGGGCCCAAAAGTGGGTCGAGATCCCATGATCTTTGCTTCGTCTGGCGCTCCATCTTTGACAGGTTGTTGAAGTCCCAAAAACAGTCAAATATGACCAAGTACTCCCAAAACTTGGTCAAGGGCCAAAACTTTCCATTTGGTGCTGCTCCCCCTGACTGAACTCTCCCTGAAACTTATCTCCCAACCTAGACTTCCCTCTTTATGGTGCTTCCTCATGTAAATCTACGACATATAAGATAATCATTCAAAATCATTCATTTTGGAGTAGAAATTACTCTGAGTCTCTGGAGAAGATACTCAAAGGATTCCCATGGAAGCGTTTTTGTAAATATGTCTACCAATTGTTATTTTGTTCCCACATATTCAACTCTGATGTTCTTCTCTGCAACCTGTTCTCGTAGAAAGTGATACTTAATTGGAATGTGCTTCATCTTGGAGTACATCACCAGGTTCTTTGAGATACTGATCGAGCTTGTATTATCATAATAGATTGGACTGGGCTCATCACACTCAACTTGTATATTTGTCAGAGTTTGTTTCATCCATAGAACTTGTGTACAACATTCTGTTGTTGAAATATAGTCTCCTTTGGATTTAGATAAAGAAATTGATGATTGTTTCTTGCTTAGCTAAGATACTAAAAACTCACCCAAGTAGATACTAATCCTCTAGTGATTTTTCGGTCATCAATACAACCTGCCCAATATGCATCTGTGTAGGCAATAAGTGATAGATCCTTTCCTTTTGGATACCATAATCCAAACTCTTCTGTTCCTTTGAGATATCTAAAAATCCTCTTCACTGCTAAGACATGTGATTCCTTTGGTGTTGCTTGAAATCATGCCACTTGTCCAACTTCCTTCATTACATATGGTCTAGACGTTGTCACATATAGTAAGCTACCAATCATTGACCTGTATTTCCTCTAGTCTGTATACTTTGAATCATCATCTTTGCTCAACTTTCAACTGGTTTGCATAGGAGTGGTAACTAGTTTTCAATCTTCCATTCCAAACTTCTTTATCATTTCTCTGATATACTTAGTTTGAAAAATAAAAGTTCCTTCGTTTATTTGACATATATGAAGACCCAAAAAGAAGGATAGTTCTCCAAGTAATGACATTTCAAATTCATTTTGCATATCCTTTGCAAATTTCTGGCTTAACCTTGATGTAGAGGTTGTTTTTTGCACTTCCTTTTTTGAACCCTGCATGTTGTAGATATTTATCCAGTCTAGACTACCATGCTCTAGGAGCCTGTTTTAGACCATACAAGGCCTTCTTCAATTTACACAGATAATATGTGTTCTCTGACAATTGAAATCCTTCTGGTTGTTTAAAGTAGAATTCTTCCTCAAGTTCCCTGTTCAGAAAAGTTGATTTCATGTCCATCTAATACACTTTAATATTCTTGGAGCATGCATAAGATAAACGCAATTGGATTTCTTCCATTCTGGCAACTAGGGAAAATGTCTCTTCAAGGTCGATTCCTTCAACCTGTGTGTATCCTTTACATACCAATCTAGCTTTTTTCATTGTAACCTGTCCATCTTCATTCAAATTATTTATGAAAACCCACTTTTTGTCAATCACATTCGTAGTCTTTGGTCTTGGAACCAATTCCCAAGTGTCATTCTTCTTTATTTGATCCAATTCTTCATCCATGGAATTATTCCATAATTCATCCTTGTTGGCCTCTTCAAAACTGTTTGGTTTAATCATAGATAAGATTTCTAGGTGCATTTGTTCTTGTGAACAAATTATTCTTCTAGTCTCAACTCCTGCATCTTTGTTTTCGATAATCTGATCTGAAGGATGATTCTTTTGTACTCGTTTGTTAGGTGTCTTTAGAGACACTTGCTCAACTTTCTCTTCTACTTTTGTTTGATCCTCTTCATCTTCCACTTCTACTTCTTCTTCAGCTTCAGCTTCTTCTTCATAAAAATGTTCTATTGATTCATTTTCTTGTTCCTTTAATTCTCGTCCACCTGTTTCATCAATTGTTACATTTATGCTTTCTACAACTTTGTTCAACCTCAGATTGTAACACTTGTATTCTTTCCTTGTACTTGAGTAACCAACAAGTACTCCTTTTTCGACACAAGAGTCAAACTTTCCCATTCTGCCATCTTCTCTTTTGATGTAGCATTTTCTTTCAGATACTCTGAAGTGCTTCACATTTGCTGGTCTTCCTTTCCATATCTTATAGGGCGTTTTGTCAGTGTTGTTTATGAGAATTACTCTATTTTGAATGTGAACTGGTGTATGCATTGAATGTGTCCAAAACATATCTATCAATTTTGAATCCATTAGCATTGTTCGATCCATTTCCTCTATTGTCTTATTCTGTGTTTCAACAACTCCATTCTGTTGAGGTGTCCTAGCAAGGAAGAATTGCCTTTTTATTCCATGCTTGATGTTGTAGTCCATAAATTCCTTTGAATTGAACTATCCTCCATTATCATATCTCAAACATTTGATTTTTGAATCCATTTCATTTTCAACCATTTCCTTGTAGACCTTGAAGTTTTCAAAAGCTTTTGACTTATTCCTGAGAAAGAAAACTGCAGTCATTCTTGTATAATCATTAACTAATAACATAAATTATTTCTCACCTTTTAAAACCTTTGTTGTAGTTGGTCCAACTATATTAGTATGCACAATTTCCAATGGTCTTGTCGTTGAATATTCCTTTTATTTTAACCTAGTCTTTGTTTTCTTTCCTTTTTGACAATGCTTTCATAAAGTGTTGGTTAGTTTCGTGATCTGGGCAATTTCTCTAACTTCTTCCTTTTTGTTGACTTTGAAAAGGTTATCAAACTTTATGTGACCCATTCTTCTATTCCATAGCCAACCTTCATCTTCCTTTCCTAGACAACACTTTTCATTTCCAATTTCACTTAATACATATATGTTGCTTGAAGTTCTTGCAGCTATTGCAATCAATTTTCCTGATCCTTCTTTTCTTATCTCGCACTTCTGTGAATCGAAAGTAATTTTATGAACTTGGTCACACATTTGAATCACTCTTAGAAGATTATGTTTCATATCTTCTACTAGTAGAACATTTTATGCCTTGGTATTCTTGTTTCCAATTTTGACTATGCATTTTCCAATGATTTTAGTTAAATCATCATTTACGAAGGATATTGATCCATCTCTTTCCTTTCTTAATGTAAGAAACCTATCTTTATCACCTTTCATGTGTTTTGAACAACCACTGTCAACATCCCAACTACATTTCTTCTGCTTATCTTGTAGAGAGAGTGTGCATTATTCATTGCTATACTAATTCTGCTTTCTTATCCATGTTCTCTTCTGAGGTTCTTGTCTTTTCTGTTGTGGTTCTCTCAGACGGACTGTCATTCTACAATATTTTGCCATGTGTCCAAAGTTTTTGCACTTGTATCATTCCACTTCAGTGCTCAATGATTCAAACCTGTTGTAGCTTCTTCTCTGTGTTTCACTAGGCCTTCTTGGATAGCCATTTCGTGTATGACTTTCAAAGTTGTTTATGTTCCTTCTATTAGCTCTACAATTTACAACTTTATGTTCAAAATTATTTCATGCATAACATAAACCAAAAAAGATAGTTTGATACATGGGAGTTGAAGATATTCTCAAAGGAGTTATTCTTATGAATCCTTCTTCTTCCTGAGGCCTATTTGTTTCTGTTAGTCATTGATTCTTCTAAAGTATGAATCTTCTCGATGGAGGAGTGTCTCTATAATCTTCCTTGTAGATATTCCTATCCCCTTTGATTGTTTCTGCATAGATTTTTGGATATGTTTCTTGTTATATTGCTTTCGAGTTTGATCCCTTTTCTTTCTGATTGTATCCAAGTATGGACTTGTCATGATAAGGATTTTGACTATTGATAATGTCATCTAGAACTTTTGAGTTGTTCTGCATATTTTTCTTTTGAATATCCTTTTTCAATGTGACAATAACTGCTTCCAAATTTCCAATGATCCTGTCTCTTTATTCTAAATTTTCTTTGAGTTCTTCTTCAATTCTTTTATCTTCTTCTATTTCAACCTTCAATTTCATGATCATTTGTTCAAGTTCCTGAGTGTCTTCTTTCTTGTCTAGTTCTACTTGTAGCTTCTTGTTTTCTTATTTTCTTGTCTTATAACTTCTATGGCACTCAATAATTCTTTTCAGTAGTCAACTTTTCCCTCTTCATATTCTTCTTTAGTGTCCTCTTTATCAGAGTCTTGTATTTCCATGAATAGAAATATTTTTGTCTCACTGTCACTGACTTCATCTTCATATGATGAGGATGTGTCTTCTTTGGTGCATAATCTTTTCTTGAAATCTTTCTTTTTGGTTCTTTTTCCTTTATATGTTTGTTTTTTATTTGAGTAATCTTCATCATTCCTCTTATTTTTCTTATGAGGACATTTTCTATCACAATGAACAATACCATCACAATTAAAACAAATCAATGGAATCTTACCTTTATATCTGCCGTTGGTTCCCTTGTTCAATCTTCTGCCAAAGTTGGCCACTTCTTCTTCATCATCTTCTGAGAAGTCACTACTATTGCTATGTTCCTTTTTCTTTTGTTTTGACATTTTGGATGCTTTGAAAGATGCTTCTTTTATATATGGATTTTCCTGTTCAGTTCTCATTTCATATGCTATGAAGATTGCATGTAGTTCGTCCATGCTTATTGAGTTTAGATCTTCTTTTTCTTCTATTGCTGATATCTTAGGATCAAATCTCATAGGAAGAGATCTTAGTACCTTTTGAGCAATTACACATTCTTCAATTTCTTCTCCCAATCCTATGATTGCATTCACTATTTCATCAAATCGTAATAAGTAAGATGCAATATTCTCATCTTCCTTCATCTTTAGTTGTTCGAATTAACCTCTGTAAGTTTGAAGCTTTGTTGCTTTCACTTTTGAATCTCCTTCATAAATATTTTGAAGTTTGTGCCAAATCTATTTAGTGGATTTACAATGTACAACTTTGGTATATATCGATTCACCAAGACCATTCATAAGTGCATTTGTGGGTTTGGAATTATTTTGACTGAGTTTCATTGCTTTTTCACTTGTTGACAGAACTGTTGGTTCTCTGTATCCATCTACTACTGATTGCCAAATTTCAAATACCTGTGCCTGTATATATGTTTTCATCCTTATTCTCCATAATGCATACTTTTTTCCATCAAACCATGGTATTTTGTTTTTATACATGTTGTTTCTCTCCATGATCTACATTTCAGTGGTTAAATTGATTTCTGAAGGAACTTGATCTGATACCAATTGTTGGATTACTGAGAGGGGGGTTGAATCGGTAATAGATCAATAATATCCTTTTTAACCATAAAATGCAAGTGTTATATCAATGTGGAATTATCATCCAATAGTTTCAGATTAAATAAACAATGAAAAAATGAGCAATCATAAACAGTACACCAGTGTTTTTATGTGGAAACCCAAAGCGGGAGAAAACCACAGAACGATTTTTCTTATATGTCTTTAAGAATTACATTCATTGGAAGCACAAAATTCCTTTGTTTTCTAGTTGCAACTCGAAGGAGGCTCCAACCCCCTAGTTTCTTAGGATACAACCTGAGGGAAGCTCCAACTCCCCAATTCTCTGGCTACAACCAAAAGGAAGCTAAAACCCCCTATTTTCTTTGACTACAACTAGAAGGTGGCTAAAACCACCTGTCCTTGTGATCCAAAAAGATATTTTAATGACTGTGGTTGATTTATTATGCATGCATTTTATTAATGATTTAGGAAGCTGAATGAAAGAGGAAGAAGATATGAGAAGTTAAGACAGACATATACACATGTGCAGATCTAAAATAAAGCAAATAACAATAGCAAACCATAACACAAAAATGATAACAGATTTCGACAAAATCTCGCCTATGTCTCCGAGCCTTGTCTCGATGGGCTTTTCTTATTTCTGTTAAAAGATTCAAATATACATCATGATAGTTCCAAAAGGTTACAAAAATGAGCTATTTGTGTTCTACCATATCTCATGAACCCATCAAAACTGACGGAACCTAAATCGGATGAACGAAGCTCCCAGAAATGGCCCGCAAAGGTGTGCTCCTCAATAGCTTCCCTGCATAACAATGGCCTTTGGCTTGGATTTGCTTCATCATAACTCTGCTATGACTATTCCCCATGGCCTCAAACATGCCTAGTTTATATAGATCTGAAATTGGTTATCCTTCCCCAACTTCCTCCCAAAATCTGGGCTCAAAAAGAGCCCAATATCTCCCTATAATGGCCAAAACATCTCCATTAACAGGCTTAAAAACAATAAAAAAATCCAAAATCATATAAAAAAACCCCTTTATGTTTAAATTTGGGCTTTATTCCCCTTGATTGGCGCTCGCCCCCTTATTATGGTCATATTATAGCTATATATGGCTAAGCGTTGGCCCTAAACTTGCGCTAGCTCCTGGTTTTGGGGCACAATGCTTGGGATCAAGGCTCTAACATGTTGTGCCTTAAGGGATAAGCCCCCCGTAATCAACGATCACATGGTGAAATGGTTATAACCATGCCCTAAACTGTGCCCAGTGGATAGTTATACAGTGGCACCCACACCCTTGGTTATATGAAGTGTCAAACGACCATGGGCTAGGGCTTATCCATAGCACCCTCCATGCCAAATGTTAATACATTACACTTTATTTAAAATAAAGTGGATCATAATAAACAAGAACCATAGTGGCGCATTGGAAAATTGGCTATTTTCAAGGCGTAGGATCTCTCCGTTGGAGGTCATGAGTTCAAATCCTTCAAACTCCAAAAACATTTTACACTTCCATCCAGTGATAGGGTGCCACGTGGAAACACACGTCTAAGCCACATGGCACCTCTTCATTGGCCTGAAAAATGCCACTTGTCATCATCTGAGTGGATCTATCTTGTGCCCAGTCACCCTGTTGCTGTGCTGCCACATGTCACTTTGTTGATGTC
Source organism: Picea engelmannii (assembly GCA_009831015.1). Classification (NCBI taxonomy): domain Eukaryota; kingdom Viridiplantae; phylum Streptophyta; class Pinopsida; order Pinales; family Pinaceae; genus Picea; species Picea engelmannii. The sequence continues at coordinate 956,954 of ML777285.1, read as the reverse complement.
AGCATGATGATGTCAGTAGGACATCATGCTGACATCATCATTGACTTTTTCCAGTTAACCTGTTGACTTTTTAGCTATTTGGGAAAACAAACAGAGTGCGATAAATCTCGCATACAAAGTCTGTTTCAGAAAGTAAATATATGGCCAGAATCAACATGATGAGCCAGTCGCAATGGAATTGGTTTCGTTTGATTATGATAACTTTAATTTTTGAGCCTTTTTTAGCCCTATCAGGCACCTGGATCCGATTATGGATCACCTTACCCCATACAATCACCCTGAAATATAAGTAGAATGATGGAACCATTGTCACACTATCACTATGAGATATACTGCTGTAAACCTGTACCAATCAATCTTCACCAAACAACCTGTACCAATAACCTGAACCATGCCTCAACCCGTACCTCAATCTAAACAAAAATCTCTCATCAATTTAATCATCCAAATTTGATTTGTATCTCTGTAACATACCTAGTGTATATGATCATATACCTGCAAACCTTCCTTAACAAGAGACAAGCATTTTCATCAAATTTTACTTTAGTCTCACATGACCAGTTTTGGATTAGTCAACAACCCTAACTTGCAATAATCATAACTATGTACCTGTAATGAATAAAGGTCTAAAAATAGTGCACAATTTTCTTCAGTGTCTTATCTGCAATTCCTCCAGGTTTCACTTCTTATAACCTCCCAGAAAAGGAGTTATATAAAAAATGGTATACCTTGCAGAATTCTGGCTTATTCTATAGATTGAACTTGTAGAGAATTCCCTGCACATAATATTTGTTGTTTGGATCTGAAAATGGTACACATAATACTACAGACTATACTATAACCAATACATTTTGTCTTAATGAATTTGGATCTGTTAGGAAGAATTTATGACTTTTTTACCCGAAACACATGTTTTAGACTAGTTTCAAGACTAACCACAAACCCTATTTTCCACAAAGTGTAACTCCAAAAATACAATGAAACACAAGATGAAATTTTTATCATAGATACTTGGATATGTTTCCTCAACGAAATATAGATTTTGCGGTCTGAATCATTCTAGAAAATGGTTATTGAGAAGATGGTGAGATGACCTGTAAATAACATACCTTAGAAAGCATCATCAAAAGAATTTATCCTCCCTTGAATTTCGACCTTATTTACTTCACCTTCATTCTAAAATTCACCTTAGATATCCTTTGGTTACCTCAATCACTTGTAGATATTCAATATTCTCAAATGTAATTAAATGAGAGACCCTTGCCTCTTATTTATACTTTTATGTAGCTTCCTCAAGGGGTTACCTTCTAACTGTCTTAAATCACTTTCCTTATTTTAGGGATAACCCACTTCTAACCACTTGTCCACTTAGTAATTTCTCCATTAAGTTTATTATTTAAATAATTTCTTTTGTATCCACTTTGAATTATATTACACTCAACACTTCACTTTATTATTTAAATAATTTCTTCTTTGCAATGACTTTGACTACTTTGACCTTTTGGGGCTTCTAGATGACTCATGAGGGTTCTCCAACTTCACATGACCGTAACTCTATAACTGTGAGGGGTTATGTGATGTTCCACATACCATCGGAAATGACATGTAATGTATTATCCATCTAGAATAGTCTTACCTTCAAATATATTAAAACTCATACCATTATACATCAAACAAACTTGGGTCCATTACCCAAACCTTTGTGCTACCAGAATTTTCTACCGGACTTTCTTCAAGGGTTGACATCAATGACAACCAACCCAAATAATGAACAACGGGTATATTTGAAAATTCATATCTTGGAAAGGAATTTTGATTACATTGAATATCAACACATTCCAATATATCTAAAAACATTAACATATGCATTAGCCAATTATGTTTTAGATAGACATTTGAGCAATTTATAAAAACAAACACATAAAGACAAGTATGTCGGTAGAAGTTTTTGTATTATAACACAAAAAGTTACAAAAACGTGTGTCCCGAGACCAAAATGTTGAAGCACATGGCTTCATATACATATGTATCATGGATGTTTCTCATGATAACAAACCATTGCCCATGCTACATGACGAAGAAGTCGACCAACATATGCTGAAACGCCAACAATATGGCATTGGTAACGTAGAGGTAACTCATCTACAGTAAATTCAGGGATGTCAATGGTCAATCCCTCGAGGTTTTTTTCGATATCCTTGAGATCCTTAGCTGCTACTCCTGACTTTCCATTGTGCTTATCTCTCCATGTCTCTGGATTGCAGATGACCCTAGAGGCCTGAAAGGTGTCACATCTCCATTTTGAGAGCTCTTGATTAGTCTCTGATACATAACATACAAATTTCATAATTAAAATGCCAAAAACAATATATAATGAAAAATTCCTTCTTACCTATGTCTCCCCATTGTGAACCCTTGGGTAGTGCCAAGTCGGGATCATCACGAAAGTCGGTCCTAACATAAACATAATCCTCAACCATAATAAGATGATCTCTTAGCCACTCGAAGAATATAGAACCATATGTAACAGTTGGGATGCCACCATGGAGTGTCGTCAAGTCAACCCATATCTTCATCTGAGAATCCTGTGGAGCAGGCACACCCCAATCCACATGCTGAAGGCACAAAACAGGGACCCTTTCTAGGAAAAAGGACACCAAAATCGATCTGTATCCAAATTTCTTAAGATGACCAGTCTTGCACTTTGTTAATTGTTTATTCATTTTTTTGAGGAGGCCTTCACACCAATTGAATACTGAGGGCTCCATGCACTCAATGGAACAATGAAAATGGATCTGCAAGGCCATGTGTGGAGCTTCACTCCTTGCCACATGGGTAATAGTGTAGAGTATTGTCCTCAACTATAAGTCGAGGACATATTTTATGGAAACTTTACCACTATGTTTCTCTGTACCAGCTGAGTAGTGATGTTCTACATAGTAGTCCATTGGTTCACCTCCTCCTCTACTTTTTGATAGTGACACTCGAGATCCACGATGATAAAATCTAGTCAAGATATAAATGTCATCAATATCTAGAGTGAGTGTATATACCCTGACATGAAAAACTTGTTTGTTCACATCCCACATTCGGACTAAGTGCTCCAATAGAATTAATTTGGCTCTCATGCCCTGCACTTTGAATAACTTAATAAATCCACACTCTTGGAGCGCCATGACGGTGTTGGAATCATTCCTTGCAATGTCATATTCCTCTTCATTCTCTCTTTCCCTCCATTCGAGCATGATGAACTGTGGAAAATTTGACAAACAACAATTAAAGATGAATTAGTTCATTGAAAATCCAAAATTGGGACCTTCCCTAGTTCTTTCTCTCTTTTTTATTTTTGAGTTGCGGTCATTGCATGGGACAAGTTTACCACAGTGCAACATCATCGCACCCCAACAGTGAAACCCCTGCGACACTCCTAGATCGTCACAGTTCTCGATATGGAGAGCCTGTGAAAATCTGGAGGCACTCTCTCCCTTGGAAATTTGCCCACAAACTCAAAAATAAACCATAAAAATTGAAAAAAAATGGTATAGAAAGAGAGAGGGAAGGAATTGCATCAACCTCACAGAAAGGACTCGATAAATCATCCATGAATTGCACCATAATCGTCACTTGAATATCGAATGCAAATGAGGATTTTGGCACTAGTTTTGGTGAAAATACAAGTGGAATGGTAAAATGAACTTGTTTTTGACCTATTTTACCATTTTTAACCTAAAATTAAATTATTTTTCACTATTTCTTCAGCTATGTTAAAACCTAATGAACTTTTCAAAGTATCAGTATTGCAGGATACAGGTCTAGTGATTGCACTTTTGATATGGATCAATCCTTTTTGGTCTTTTTTTATGTGTTTTTTCAAAATCATTTGATGTATATATGCTTTTAGGTTTTTTCAACAAAAAACGTCGATCATGGTCTTTGTTCTTTCCCACACTCGTAAAAATATGAGAATGTAATAGAGTAAAATTTTATCACCTTTTCAGACTCGTAAAGGAAATACGAAAAAGGAACCCCCTGGAGTCTTCTTTAACGTATTTTCAAACTCTATAAATATGAAAATATTGTCGAGCGATATTGTTGTCTTTCACGATCGTTAAAGTGAATTAGAAAGAAAATCTATTGAGTGGTAGTTTATATCTTTTTCGGTCTCATCAGACTACTTTACGAAAAAGAAACACTCTAATCAAGCATGATTAGAAAAATTTATGGAGTCGTCTTGAAGTTCTTTTCAAACTCCATAAATATGAAAATACCACTGAGTTTTCTTTCTTTGTACTCATAAAACAAACATTGAAAGGCCCATATGGGACCGAACCACTCCTTCCCAGGGTTCGTTAAAAATAATCTGAGGGACTCATTCGAGGGATGAGATTACATTTCAAGCATATGTTATCCTCCTCAAGCTTGTGTAAAAATAAATAGGTACTTGCCAGAAATGGTGGGGGGAAATTGGGAAAGAAATATATATCTGTATTTGTGTTAGTGGTAGTAAGTCACTCTTGAACATGACACCCCTCTTCATTGTTGTATCTGGGTTGGGAAATACATTTGTCTATTGTTTGATCATCCACAAGTATGTAATTTGGTTCCTCCTTGAGTCAATGTTCCCAAGACAATTGTTGTTTCGTTCATATGTTCAAGATAAGTTCAACCTAAAAAATCCTTCTATCAAGTTGACCATCTGCAGTCTTCAAACTCTTACCATGCCAGACTTCCCTGAGTCATTTTTGAATCACTTTATACTATGATCTACTTCAAATATGTTACATGATTTGTGTCATTAATGGGGGATACATTAAGTCCCTCCTGTGACGAGTCTTTTCCTTTCAACTTCAACTCATTATCTGGGAATTTGGATTAGAAATTATTTAGTGCCTTAGAGCCTACATGCCTCAATGACAGGTTTCCTCATTTTCGACAGTGGGTTCACATCATTGACTTATGATTGAAATTTTTCGTCGAGTGTTTGAATTTATCTCATTAATTCACACTCGTTGGATTGTACTAGAGTACCTTGGGGTTCATTGACATCAATGGTGATTTCCCTCACACTTGTTAACGATATCCATTAATGACCGATAATCAAGTGGTTTCTACCATGTTCGACTTCGACACCTGTAATCACATGGATAGATTCGTACTTCGGGATGATCGAAATGAAGACCCTAGATACTATCACATATATCCAGGTTGCGATGGAGTATTCATAAGTCTGTACTGACACAAAGATCCACCATGTATTTCTCGTGGCTATGTTCAAATTTGAGTCTTTATAGCATAAATCCGCAGTGTATTTCCCATGGCTATGTTGAATCATAATGACATGGATCCACAGTGTATAATTGGTGGCCATGTTTCACTTGAAACTTATGCTTAGGGTCACTTGTAGTTTGAGTATGGGAATGGATACCTCAGTAAAATGGTATATTATTATGCAGTTTCTTGTTTGTTGACAGGTTTCTAATTGATGCGCTCCTTGTTCTCGACACACACATTCTACAAAGTATTCCAGTTGTCACATGTTCCAACTTCATACTTTGGGGGGAATTCTGTTACACATTATTTTGGGCACCCCCATGATCTCCAATGCTATGTGCATTGCTTACTTTTTTGTTCCCTAAAATCTACTAAAGAAATAAGACTTTCTCCCTGGGAAATAGAATCATCTTTTCTTTATTGAAAACCCTACCAAAGAAGATCGCCACACCTTGACAAATGTTAAGGGTGCGATGATCCTTTATCATCACATGATGCACCACAGTATAATGCAACGTCATCGCAGGTTGCTTATGTTTATGGTGTGACGATGCTCAAACAAAGGAAAAAGGTGAAATTCTCGAAATTTCTAGAATGGAATCCTCGAAAGGATGAGGTGTCCTCCGAACGGTTTGGATCTCACTTGCTTATTTGATTTAGTAGGACCATCCTAATATCTTCATCCATCCCTATTCACTCTATATAAAGAGGGATGTCTCATGGGAAAAGTTAGGTTGGCTTATGCATGAAGAATTCTGCTGAAGATTGTACTTGTGATAGCTTTGCTTTAGATTTCCAAGTCAGGTTGTGAATACTCTTCATAAAAATCATTGGAGCAAAGGTGTGTGTTGAGGTAAAGGGACATTGGAAGGGACCTTGCAACATCAAGGCATAGTTTGTATTGTCCACTTTCATCAATATAATGCAGTGATACATTTCTTCCCTATAAAAGTTTCTTCATTTTTATTGCATAACTCCTTGATCGTATGCATAGGTTTCATTGGAATATATATATCATTTCTCTCTGTCTTTGTTGGTTTGTGCTTTTGAACAGGTTCAAAATCCCACAAATATAAGGATGGAGAGAGGAAGGAACTAGAAAGGATCAAACAATGTTTAAACAGTATGTCATTTATCCCTCATTAAACTAGTTTACATTACAATGAAATCTAAGGAGAAGCTTGTATTCTGCTATGTTTTTTTCTAATTTCTTGTTGAAGTTAGGGAGATTAGTTTGTGTTAGCACTTACCAATTTTTCCAGTAACACCCTGTTATCACATAAACTTGTCAGATTCTTGTGGGTTTGTGGTTTCTACCTAAGTCTGTAGTTTTTCCCTATCTCTCTCCTTTTCGCAGACCCAATCTTAAGATTTTACCTTTTGGCTTGTAGTTTTTTCCTCTGTTTGCCTTCATTCGTTTGAATGACCTGTTTTCCTTGTTGTATTACCTGAGAAGTATCATCCCTCTTCTTTGTTGTTTTCTCTAAGTTTGATCACTTCCCTCTTTTCCTCTGTCACTGATCCTTTTGATTTCCCAAGCCCTCGACCAGTCGTCGAAGTAATTATCTATACATGCCGCAACAATGAGCACAAGCACAACACTTAGAGTGGCCTGATATGGACTAAAATCAAGTGAGTGAGAAAGTTCAGTTTGGCGAAGGAATTTTCATTTCAAAGTTCAGAGATCGACGACGAATACTAGTCATGAAAATCGGGATTTCAGAGCATTGTTGAAGTTATTTGTTAAATATCCGAACCCCCGAAATCCAAAATCAACAGGAGCCGTCTAATCCAACAGGACACGTGGCACTAAATCTGAATCATGGAGAAATTCATTCCGGGAAAACTGAAGTGAGGAATGCACAGACTTCCCGAGTTCCAAAATGCCGAAGACTACCCGAAGTCCTAAAATGTTGATATACATCTGGGTTGTCTGATTCACAGGGACATGTGGAACCTGATCTAAGAAATCGTGATTTCGTGGCTCAGAGGTTTTAGCATGGAGCATAGTATAGATTCATGAAACGCGAAGTCGCGAAATGCAAAGTCGCAAAGTGCCCAGAAGTTGGGCCCATGATCACAGCCCATGGTTATATAGGAAGCCCCAGGTCATGACCCAAGGTCACATCAAGGGATGGAGATGAGCCACTCCAAAATCCAAGGGCACCCATATTTTCACAGTGGAATATCTATGTGGTATCAAGGTGTCGAGATTAACTTGAAGGAGTCATGAAAGTCTCTTGGAGAATTCATGGGTGTCAGATTTCATCCTGGTCCTGATGGAAGTAATTAATGGAAATAGTGGAGGTGGTTGAGACCTTGTTTCACCCCATAAATGGAAAGCATGGAAGAGTTGGCCATGGAGGTAGACTGTGAGCCCAAAGTTTGGAAGTTTTAAACTTGTGAAGTAAAGCAATGCATATAGATTCTTAAGCAAAACATAAATTAATCAGTGGCTCTTACACATAGTACATAGAGATTTATACTGGAAACCCTCAACTGGAGAAAACCTTTGTTATATTCATTATCTCGAATTTCACTATTCACCATACAATATATACAATGTTTTTAGTTATTCTGTAGATACCAAAACCTTAATCCCTTAATCTAGGATTAATTTAGAAAACCGCTAAAAATAGCAAAAACTACCCCAAAAAACAAAAACATTGCACGTAACCAGTGGGGGCCATACCTGGCCCCCCCTGGGACCCCCCTAGGAAGCACACGACGCACACGACACAGAGAGAACTACTAGAGGTATCATCATACACAGTTGTCAAACCTGACACGCCCACAAACACACATGCATAGAATATAACATATACCCAACATTCTCCCACTCGTTGTTTTCTATGCATCCAGGGGTCCACAGGGTTATATAGTCAACAATACAAGGAAGCAATGCCCATAGTTACTCTACAACAAGAGAAATTTTCTATGCTCATAGACTTTGTCAATAAATCTGCAACATTCTTCAAAGTGTCAACCTTTTCCATCAACACCTTCTTTTCCTCAACCATGTCTCTCACAAAGTGATACTGAACATCAATATGCTTTGTCTTCGAATGATAAGCTAGGTTCTTTTCCAGAAATATTTCACTCTGACTATCAAAATCTAATATCATTACTTGTTGTACCAACCCAATACCTGAACACAATCTCTGTAACCATACTGCTTCCTTGCTTGCATGAGTGGCTGACATGTATTCAACTTCTGTAGTTGAGAGTGCCACTACAACCTGCCTTTTTCTCATCCAACTGATTGCTCCTCCAAATAGGTTGAACACATACCCACTTGTATATCTTCTGCGATCCATATCTCTAGCCTAGTATGCATCAACAAAGCCATGTATGTCCACCACTCTATCAAATCCTAGTCTTCCTTGATAGCACAATCCATAATTGGTAGTGCCACGAAAATACCTGAAGACCCTCTTTACTGTTGTCCAATGCTCCTTCCCTGGTTTTGACATTGAATATCACTACATGTGCAATGTTCGGTCTATTATAGACCATTGCATACATCAAAATGCCAACTGCACTGGCATATGGAACATGGGACATTTCCTCTTCTTCTTCCTGTGTCTTGGGACATTGATCTGTAGATAAATTTACACCTATAGGAATAGGAACCTTGACCAGTTTACTTCCATGAATATTAAACCTCTGCAATATCGTCTCAACATATTTTCTCTATTTCAACCAGAGTTTTCTATTTGCACGATCTCTTTTAATATCCATTCCCAGAATGAAGTTAGCGACACCGAGATCCTTCATGTCAAATTTGGAGGATAGCTGCAATTTCACCTCCTTGATAACATCCATGTTATTTCCTACCAACAACATGTCATCAACATACAACACTACATAAATGAAGTGATTACCAGGCTGCTTGGAATATACACAATGATCAACCCTGCTTCTCACAAATCCCAATCCAATGATGTATGTGTCAAACTTTTGGTACCACATCCTAGGTGATTGCTTCAGACCATATAGTGACTTCTTTAGCTTACAGACAAGCTCTTTCTTTCCCTTCACTACAAAGCCTTCTGGCTGCTTCATGTAGATTTATTTTTCCAGATCCCCATGTAGGAATGTTGTCTTCACATCCATGTGTTGCACTTCAAGATCAAAAGAAACAACAATAGATAAAATAAATCCAATAGATGTTAACTTGGAAACAGGAGAGAAAATCTCACCAAAGTCAATTCCCTCTACCTGGGAATAACCTTTTTCTACTAGCTGAGCTTTCTATTTATCCACTTTACCTTCTGCATTAAACTTCCTCTTAAACAACCATTTTCTACCAACATATTTTCTTCCAGCTGACAACTCAACTATATATCATGCCTCATTCTTATCCAAGGCATCCATTTCTTCAACCATGGCCTTCTTCCATAGTTTACTATCCTCTGAATTCACTGCTTCCCTAATAGTTCTGGGATCATAATCAATAATAGATAAAGCAAAATTATAATGAAAATCAGGTGGACTATACCTTTCTGGTTTCCTTCATTCCCTTACTAATCTCCTCAATACTGGGGTATAGGGTTCTTCTTCTTTTGTTTCATATTATTCAGATGATTCATATTTTGAATCATCCAACTCAAGCTCTATTTTCTCAGGTTCATCTTGCATTGGTATGAATTCACGTTTGGACACATCTTTTACCTCTCTGAAAACAACATCTCGACTATAAACAGTCTTCTTGGTTTCTGGGTTCCAAATCTTATAACCTTTCACACCATCTTTATAACCAATAAAGATACACTTTTCATCCTTTTTATCCATCTTACTCCTATTTTCCTTTGGAACATGTACATAAGCATCACAACCAAACACTCTAAGATGTTGAAGAGAGGGTTTCTTTCCAGACCATACCTTGTGTGGAGTTTTATCATCCAATGCTGATAAAGGTGATCGATTGACCAGGTAACATGTTGTACCCACTGCCTCTGCCCATAATTCTTGTCCTAACTCGGCACCGCTGAGCATGCTCCTTGCTTTTTCCATCAATGTCCTATTCATCCTTTCTGCAACTCCATTCTATTGAGGTGTGTATGGAGTAGTCTTTTGCCTTGCTATACCACACTTCTTACAGAATTCTTCGAATTCATTTCCACATAATTATCCACCATTATCTATCCTCAATACCTTTATTTTCTTCTCTGTCTAATTTTCTACTAGAGCCTTAAACTCTTTAAATTTATCAAATACCTCATATTTATTTCTAAGAAAATAAATCCATGTGTTCCTTGAGAAATCATCTATGAATGAAACATAATACACAGATTTACCTAGTGATGGAACAAGAATAGGTCCAAACACATCACTATATATCAAATCTAAGATCCCCTTTGCTCTTGTAGCACCAAATGGGAATCTTACTCGATTCCATTTACCATATATGAAATGTTCACAGAAATCAAAATCCAGAGTGCAATTAGCCATACCTTCAACTATACCTTTACCATGTAGTTTTCAAAGGCCCTTTTCTCCAATATGCCCCAGTCTTTGATGCCACATCATGGTCTTCTTTTCTAGGAAAATATTGGTATTGTCTCCTTCATTTCTCTTCTCAGTGACAACAGAACTGTTACACCCATTAGTATAAGTGCTTCCAAACAAATTGTATAGATTTCCACACCAAAATTCCCTCATCAACACCATTGCTCCTCGTACCATCTTGAAGTGCCCTTTCCAAATACAGTATCCATTCCTGCATCATCCAACTTGCTTATAGATATTAGGCTCCTAGCTAGTTTTGGAATGTGCAGAACCCTAGGGTGAATTCTAAACCTTCCACGTCCCATGATTTTTTCTGTCGAGTCATCTCCTAGGAATACATCACCAACATCGTATTTTTCATATTCAAAGAAACACTCCCTGTGAGGATTCATATGGTAAGACGCACCTGAGTCGATCAACCATACATCAAGATATTTATGTGTACCTATAGATGCCAGGTAAACATCACCTCCTTCTTCAGTGGAGGTTTTCTACTCTGTTGAAGAGGTACTATCAGGCCCCTTTGGTTTATCAACCTTCTTAGACTTGCAATCGTTCCTATAATTCCATGTTTTACCACACTTCTAGTATTTCCTCAAAGATTTTCTTGGAGACTTAGATCTACCTATAGATTTAGGTCTCCCCCCCGAAGACTTACTAGGATTCAAGTCTTGGGTATGACCTCTTACAAATAAAGCATCTGTGTTATAACCATCCATGCTTTTCCACCTCATCTCTTTAGATAACAATGATGCAACTACATCCTCATACTTCAATGTAGATTGGGTGGTACTAGCAATTGCTACAACCAGATTATCCCAATAGTCCGGGAAAGAACATAACAAAGTAATACACTTATCTTATTCTACAATCGCAATATTAACAGATACAAGTTGACTTACCAGAGTATTAAAGGCATTTATATGTTCTATCACAGAATCTCCATCTTCCATCCTAAGATGATACAACTTCTTTCGAAGAAACAACTTGTTTACTAGGGACTTTGATTGATACAAATTCAATAACTTATCCCATAGTTCCTTGGCTGTAGATTCTCCTGAGACATTCAACAACATCGAATCTTCCAGGCAGAGTCAAATAGTACTCCTTTCTCTTCTGTCTAACTTCTCCTAATCTTCCTTCAACATACCAGTAGGTGGTGTACTAGTAGTTTGTGTACTAGTAGGTTGTGTACCAATCATCTGTGTTCCAGTGGACTGTGTACCAGTAGGTTGTGTACCAGGATCCACAACGATCCATTGTTCTTTGTCTACAATAGGGTCCTCCATATTCAACTTTGTTGGTTTTAACCTACCGAACAACTTTGTGCTACTGACCCGTATCTTTCAGGGTACCAACAAAGCCTAAAACTATCGGCCCTTCTGGTGAACCAGAAGGCAACACAACACACAAAATGCACTGTGCAGTCTCACCCGAGATAGATTTTATGGGTGGATGTGAGACTCAAGTGTTTACAAACTAGGATTTATTAGGAGATATATGGTTTGCATTCTGAGCCATTACTTATGATTTTCATTACAAATTACTGTTATCTGACCTTCAGGATTCAATAACACAACATCAATGAACTAAACAGTATAATAACTCATTCATTCATCACATTCAACATTTAACTAACAAAAGTAAACAAATATATTCATGCATTCATCACATTACACAGGTATTACCATGGTTCACCCCCTCCCAGGGCTACGTCCACAAATATTTGGCTCTTGGCTCTCTTATTATGGTAGTTCTGCAGTTCTCGTGCCTCACGCTTACAATTCTCCTTATATCTATAAGATCTCTGTGAGGAAAACTAGATTACACCAGGCTCCTCAGCCTACGATCTGATCCTTGAGGTCTACCTCCCACTTAGATCACTCATTACAAGTAGTTATCTTATCAAAACATTACATAAAATGAGTTCAACTCTACAACAGTAGTAAAGCTCAACCTTCGCAAAATCTCCGAACCTCTTTTTGATACCTGCTTGCCTATATTTATATCTATCGGGATCTTCTGTCATTTACACAAAAAATCTTACCAAAAACCCTAACTCTACTGTCATTAGGTATTCCTTCTTCGCATGCGTTCACTACTTCCTTCCAACTGTCGCCTCCTTCTTGCATGCGCATGTGTTGTGCTTCTTTCTAGTTGTCGCTTTCCTCCTGCACACTTTCTTTCCCACGATTTCTGTTCCAGCTGTCATTCTTCTTCGTGCACGATTTATTTCCCATTTCGGTTTGTTGCCAACAGGCCCCCAACACTGACATGTGACTCGTCCCGAGTCACCTAATCTTTCTGAGCTACCTCAATCTCTTCAGTGATCATCTGGAACTTTTCCCTTAGCTTTGTTGCTATTGTGAGTGCATGCGCGGTCTTCTCCTTAATGGTTTATACTACCTAAATGTCTACTTTGTCACTCAGTAGTCCTACACATTCTACCTGGGTCTGCACCATCTGTGCTCTATCTGCTTCTTCCTATTTGATTACTTCTGCTACCCGTTCTGGTACCAGTTCTATTTGAGCTTGCCGCTCCTGTTTCTATGTCTGCGCAGTGATGAGTTCTGTGTGCATCGTATTCAACTCTCGCGTCCCCTTTACGCGTTCTGGGATCAGTATGATATTTTTCTTCTGCTTGAGTTCTTGGATCACTACATTGATCCTTTCCTCTTCCTTGTCCCAGCGTTGAACTTTTGGATTCTCCTCCAGTCTTTTCCAAAGTTGCGCTGCTTTGTCGAGCAAGTTAGCTTCTGTGCTAACCTGTTTCTCCATCTCATGTATTTGTGTTGTTGCTACATGCCTCCTTTTCTCCTTTAGTACCGGTGGGGTTGTTGGTGTTAGTTGTTCTCAGAGATCCCCGATCTCCTTCTGGTATTGCACAATTGCCTGCGTAATCTGGTTGATCTTTTTTGTGGCTGGGATTTCATTTCCCTCCACTGTGTTTGGAAGTTTCCAAAATATTTCTCCCACTTTGCATTCCAATTCGTTCTTGTGTTCCATATCCTTCTGAGTTTCTGATTTGGCCTGCTTGTACTCTTTTTCTAGTGCTTCCTGCTGCTTTTTTTATTTCTGTAGCTTGACTAAGTTCTTATGTACTTGAGACTGCATATTGATCTAAAATTTAACTTGATCTAACATTCACAATCGTTTAACGATTGTTTGTATGTGAATTTTTAATTATTAATCACATTTATAATGAAAAATTAAAGAAGTTTCATCAAGCACATGAACACATCAACATGTAAGCAAACCATCCATGAACAAGAATTGGTAACGGAGTTCACCAGACACCATGGCTACGTCTCCGAGCCACTTTCCAAATGGGAAGGCCGATAGATTAAGTATTCAAATGCTTACAAAGTGAATTCTGAATTTTGTTTGTCATATACAGTAACAGACTTCAACAACAACTGCAAGATGAAATTCTGAGACTTTTAAGTATGAACATGAATACCTTTCTGTGTATCTGAAATATTATGTGAGCACTTTTATGTCTGGATGCCTGAATGCAAAAACTGAAGCTGGATCTGGAATCATTGCAAAAAACCGAGACTTTTGAGTATAAACTCAATATATTTCCAAACTGGACTCAGAATAACCTTCTTGGCACAATTCCCAAAATTTTCCTCTGATCTGTATAGTCTGTATGGCCTCGAGATGCGTGCCAGTCCAGAATCACCTCGATCTGTGTGAAAAAACACCTCGGTCTACGTGAAAATTCACCTTGGGCTACATGCAAAATCACCTCAGTCCGCATGCAAAACCACCTCGATCACTGTGCAAAACCACCTTGGTGTACACGCCAGTCTCTTCCTGCATCAAAACTCCTCCTTCGGGATCCGTGCCCATGGCTCATTTAAATAATGAAGAAAAAAAAAACCAAAAGGGGCGTGGGCCATAGCCAACGTTCCCACCCAAATCTCACTAAATCCGACAACTTTTAAGGTTATTCGGCCACCTCTTGCCACGTCTCATGGCGGTGGTGCATTGGTAGATGTGGTGGTTAGGGGGGGCGGAAGTCCCGGGGTCAAACCCGCGGGCTTCTCCTCCCACCGCATGCAATATGGTATTGTTTTGATATAACTTATGGTTTGGTATATGATATAGTTGGCATGTATCACATGTGGTTTTGATATAACATATGGTTTATTATATGATA
>ML777285.1:863550-911653 GCA_009831015.1 Picea engelmannii | reverse complement strand
TATTTATATATAGGGTTCAGTCTCTATGGTCATTGTATGGTCGGTCTTGCTTCAGGTATGAGAGGTATTTTCATTTCTCCCACTTCGCCTGCTATACCTTTCATCTCTGTAAATGTTGTAGGAAATAAGTCGTTGTATTTGCGCAACAGTTTTGTAATACTTTCTACTGTTGGGTCATCCAAGTAGTCTCGAATGATGGCCATGTTGGGATGTTCCGTTGTACCGATGTTAAATTTCTTTACCTTTATTGGCACATAAATAACTTTAGATTCTATTTGTGTTCCCTTCACGTTTGTGTCACCTTCTACTTCTACAATCTAAATGTCATGTGGGTTCTCTTCGTTCAGTATGTCCTCCTATACCTGGTAACATGACAGTAGTTCCTTGATTGTCTGTTTATTTCGTTGTTGCTCTTCGGTAATAAGTTCTACTTCTAGCTCCTCAATGAATATGACTCCTCTGATTCATTTCAGAGCTGCATGTATGTTGAGGTTCTCATGCTCGAAGGAGAAAGTGGTGGTAAAGTTTTGTTGCAATGTTTCCCATGTTGTAGTTCCTTTGCGCAGTTCTCGATCTCTATACCAATTCTCTAGTATGCCTTCTAATGTGTGAGGCCATTCCTTTGGTGGTGTCAATTTCCACAACATTTCACACTCTATCAAGTGTTTTGCTAGTGTCCCTAATCCTTCATATTTCTGTTGTTTGTTGTTTTTATGTGCAGTAGCCTCTTACATTGGTACCAGTTTGTGATGGTATCCTTGTGTGCACCCCACCATCTGGAGGGTTTGACCTTGAGTGCTAGTAGCCTCTGGTTGTCTAATACTTCATCTTCATATTGTGTCAAGAATTTTTCCAAATCATTAAGTCCATGGAAACTGGGTGGTTCTTCAATTTCTATGTTTATCCATCATATTGCGCAGTCTATTCTTGCACATCTTCTCATGGATACTTCATGTAGTATTTTCTGCCAGTTTTCTAACCCGATGTCTGAATATGTAGTGCATGAAGTAATACTGTGCCAACTGAGTGCTCTATCTGCAGTTGGGTTTACATAATCCTCCTTGCGCGTAGTTGTTCTGTATAACTGACCGATTTCCTCTAATTCTAGGCAAGTGGGTTCTACGAAACTTTCCCCTTCTGATGGATCTAGTGGTGCTATAACCCTGTAATCTCTGGATTGAAATGACATTTTTATTGTTTTCAAATTAATTATGGTTTGGTTTTCAAATGCCCAGTCTAGACTGAGTAGTGTATGATATGTTGTTGTGCCATATACTATTTAGATGAATTCAAAATCTGCTTTGGTGTGCACACCATTAAGATCTATCGTTACGCCCTTCAGCCTCCTCATTGGTAGGACTCTCTGTTGGTTCTCTAGTTTTAATTTGACATTCGAATATCTCAAGGTTGGTTCTCCCATGCATTTCCAGGTTTTCTTGGGTAGTACATTTACTTCGAATCCTAGGTTCAGTATGATATCTCCCATATTGAAATCCCCAATGTTGGCATTCAATCTAAATTCCCTACTTGTTCTTCTCCTTGTGTGTAGGTGATTGACAATATTTGGTTCTAGCTTTTGTTCTGTCTCGTTGTTACATTTCTCTAATATGTTTTGCAATATTTTCACAGATGAAGGATCACTTAATATTTTGATGCATGACAACAAAAAGTATTTGATAGTACTTACTTGTCCCTTGAGTGACATTCCTTTGGTATGATCCACTGATGGCGACATTTCGTATTCTGGGGCTTCGTGGGCTGGTTGCGTAGTGGAATTCGACGTTGTGTCATTCTTTTGAAATTCCTATCTGGCTTCCTTAAAAGTCTCCTTTTCTTTGGGCGCATCGAACTGCTTCCTTGGTTCAGTGTTCTTCCTTACCCACTAGTTCTGTGCAGGTTCTTTTTAGGCTGTGTCATTTCCTATCTTCGTTCCTCCACGAGTGACTATGTTGATATTTCGTCCATCCTCCCTTGCTTCGGCTGAAATCCATTGAAATTTTTGGTTGTTCTGGTTCCTTTTTTCCTGGATCTTTACTAATAGTGTCAAGCATTCCTTTTTCTCATGATCTGATGCATGACAGTACATACAAGTTGTTGGCGGCAGTGGGAATTCCCTTGCATAATGTCCTGGTTGCTGACAATTTTGACATGTGACTGGTCCTCTGCCATGTCTGAAGCCTCCTCTGGCTCGTCCTTCTCCTTGATAGCCTACTTTGTCCCCTCTCAGTGCGTTATATGGTGGTGCCTGGTTTTACTGCACGGTATTATACTGGGGTTGTGTTGGGTTTTACTATGGATGTGTATTGTTGTATGGTTGTTGCATAGTGTTATACTATTGTTGTGCAGTATTGTATGGAGCTGGGGCTTGATTGAAATGTGGCACTTCTTTCCCAGTCATCATTTCATCCTATACCATGTAGGCGTCCGATGTTCTCTCCCGCATCAAATCCATAGTTCTGCAATCTTTGTCGTCGTGGCCTATAGACTTACAAAAAGTGCAATAAGAATTCTTGGGAACTGTCTGGTACTTATTCATCATCATGTAGTGATAAGGGTCATGACTCAATTTCTTTCATATTTCACACCATAATCCTCCCTGTGGGAGTGGGTTTGGCATGTCTATTTCCATATACTGCGTGAATGTTGGACATTCATTCTTGTGGTGTCCTTCTGTCTTGCATGTGGTGCACCGAACAACTTCTTCTTTGTCCTTTTTCTTGTTCTGATTCAACTGAAATGTGAGTTTCTTCAAATCCTCCTTCAATTATTCAATGGCCAGGTCCGTCTACTGGTACTGGTTCTCTTCCAGCTGCAAAGCTTCCTGTAGCGGCTAGTCTTGTGTCGGAAACTTCTGTTGTCGTAAGGGGTATTTTAGGTGTGGGAGTAGTGAGTTGAAAAACAGATGCTGGTGCTGCATCTCAGTCCTAAGGTATTTTAACTTTCCCTTCAATCGATTAAATCTTTGGTCAATCTCCCATACGGACTTTCCTGGTTTCTTTCGGATCTCAATCATTTCATTCATGTACTGGTCCTCTGAGAGCGACTTCTGGAACTCATTAATAAATAGCTTATTGATTTCTGTCAGTGTCCTCGTCATCCCAGGAACATTGTTTGTGTCTAGAATCATCTACCAGTCTAGTGCATGGTCTCTTAGCGTGATCACTAGCTGCGCAAGTTTGGTATCTTCATCCGTGATCTATTTTGCCTCCCAGATCTTTGCACAAATTAACAAATTATTCTCCTGGTCTTCTGCTGCTTCTCCTCATAATTATGGTAATATGATCGTGGGGTCATGTCCTACCATTCTAAATACTAAATTGATACCTCCATCATGCAGTGTCGATACTTGACTAGTACTTCCTGAACTGGCTCCTCCAGTTGTTTCTCCTGTGGTAGATGTGCTTCTTGCTATCAGACTTCCTTTGAACTTCGATTGTCTAAACGGTGATGTTCTCTTTGGTGTATTAGTTGCACATGGGTTTATGGGTTCCACACTGACATTAATATGGAAAGGATGGCTATCTTCTCCTCCTATTCTTGGGCCTCTTGTTTTCCTCTCATAGGTTGCGCGCAGGATTTCCTTAATCTACTCCATAGCCCGGAGATCCTCTACCTCTTCTTCATCTCTTTCCAAGACCTCCCTCGCAGATACTAATCTTTTCCTAGTATTCACCTTATTTTGGTAGGGTACTCTGCTACGTGTCATTCTAGGTGATGCCAAGATCCACTTAAGTTGGTCGTCATCCATCAAGATCGGGTCCAATAATTCCTCCACCTTCTTGTCTTTATCCTCTCCTTCGACCATTTATCCTTCCCTCTGTCAGTGCTTCCCCCCTTCCCCCATGCACGCAGGGAAGTTTAGTTGTCTTCTTCCATCATCATTACACCTTTGTTATATAGCAGTATTTTAATCGAAGTATATAGGGATCGAATGTACCTTCCGCGAGGGCCGCATAGAAATTCCTGCTCTTCCGCGCTGTATGACTTCACTGTGTCAACTGCAAGTTATTTGATGAATCCTTCCACAATACTATCAAGCCAAAAGTCGACTGTGCAGGTGAATTTGTTGCTCAACTTTGTAACTAGTCAATCTGTATTGGGGTCCAATCTAGCTGTCGGATCCAGTTCGTCACGTGGTTATCTTTCAACCTTAGTATCCACTCCTACAATAGGTGAGGAAAATCATAGAAAAAGAGTTCGTGTAAATTCGTAAACACATATTTATCCAGATATTTGCGAGGCATCAGGATAGGGTTTCTATTATCTTTCTGGGCAAACTCTATCTCTTTAGTTCTCAAACAACCTTCGATTTATGCTTTTGTGGGGTTCCACGATCTCAACATTACCTTCTAGTGACTCAACGGTATTCTAGTTTCACTCATTTGTTTCCACATGTTTTCTATCTCATCTACTTAGTCCTTTCTTATTCCTCTTACAACAACAACAAAACCATTTGTTGGTTTTAACCTACCAAACAACTTTGCGCTACTGACTCAGGGTTCCTATATTTTAGGGTACCAACAAAGCCTAAAAATATCGGCCCTTCTAGTGAACCAGAAGGAAAAACAGCTCACAGAATGCACTGGGCAGTCTCACCCGAGATAGATTTTATGGGTGGCTGTAAGACTCGGGTGTTTACAGCCTAGGATTGAGTAGGATATAGAGGGTCTGTGTTCTGAGCGATTACTTATGATTTGTATTACAAATTACTATTATCTGACCTTCGGGATTTAATAGCGCAACAAAAATGAACTAAATAGTATAATAACCCATTCATTCATTGCATTCAACATTTAACTAACAAAATCAAACAGAGATATGCATGCATTCATCACATTACACAGGTATTACCGTGGTTCACTCCTTTCTGGGGCTACGTCCACAAAGATTTGGCTCTTGGCTCTCTCATTATGGTAGTTCTGCAGTTCTCGCACCTCACTCTTACAATTCTCCTTAGATCGGTAATATCTCTATGAGGCGAACTAGATCGCACCAGGATCCTCAACCTGGGATCTGATCCATAAGGTCTACCTCCTGCTTAGCTCATTCATTACAAGCAGTTATCTTATCAAAACATTACATAAAATGAGTTCAACTCTACAACAGTAGTAAAGCTCAACCTTCACAAAATCTCCAAACCTCTTTTTGATACCTTCTTGCATATATTTATATCTATCTAGATCTTCAACCGTTTACACAAAACCTCTTACCAAAAACCATAACTCTACTTTCGTTAGGTTTTCCTTCTCCGCATGAGATCACTACTTCCTTCCAGTTGTCGCCTCCTTCTTGCATGTGTTCGTGTTGTGCTTATTTCCAGTTGTCAAATTCCTCCTGCACACTTTCTTTCCCACGATTTCTCTTCCAGCTGCCATTCTTCTTCATGCACTCTTTCTTTCCCATTTTGGCCTGCTACCAACAAGCTTCCATAGCTCAAATATTTTAGCATTGAACTTCTCTATCTCGATTCTAGAAGATCTCGCCTTTCCTCTATCTACACTCGAATCTCCACTACAAAATCTCCCACTAAACCCAGGTTTATCACAAACCCAAGATAAAATTGATCTATCAAGACCGAGAAAAACCCTCAACAACAAAGGCATCCCTATGAAGCCAAAAATGATCTCTGATACCACATGTAAGTTTTAAACCTGTGAAGTAAAGCAATGCATATAGATTCTTAAGAAAAACATAAATTAATCAATGGCTCATACACATAGTACAAAGAGATTTATACCAGAAACGCTCAACTGGGGAAAACCTTTCTTATATTCATTATCTCGAATTTCACCATTCACCATACAATATATAAAATGTTTTTAGGTATTTAGTAGATACAAAAACCCTAATCCCTTAATCTGGGATTAATTTAGAAAACTGCTAAAAATAACAAAAATCGCCCAAAAAATAAAATCAGGGTGTTGCCTCGAATGTTGTGCATAACCAAGGGGGGCCATACCTGACCCCTCTTGGGACCCCCCTAGTAAGTGCCTAGTGCACTTGACACAAATACCACAACTATAGGGATCGTCAGATGCAGTTGTCGAACCTGACGTGCCCACACACACACATGCAAAGAATATAACATATACCCAACAAAGTTCCCCTGTCAATGGATCCTCCTACAAAGTCCATACTAATTTGAGCTAGCATCTGACAAAAGAATGCAAGTGTAGCCTGACATAAAAAAGATACATACACAAATCTTTGATTGATATAGCCATGTCATGCTCCTAGTAGTTGCAACAATTTTGAGTATATATACTCAGTTTTGATATTTTGTTAAGGTCGATGGTCGAGCTAAGCTCTTGTATTGTAATGTTTTAATGAAGCTTTGGTTCTTTAGTTATGTAACTTGATATGAGATTTATTGTTTAATGAAAGCCAACTTCTATTTCCATATTATCTACGTCTGATGTTGAATGTTCATGATCGAAGGATTCACATGGATTGTGGTGACTATGTTGTAATGAATGTTTGATTGTAGTTCAGTCATAGCGTTTTCAATTTCTTGAAGCTTCGAATTCAAGAGGATCTTGTTTTCATATTTTTTCCTCCTTAGGCTACTAGAAGACCTGATGTCCAGAGAAGACCTTTACATATTCTCCTCGTTTTATTCCTCCTACTCACCCTTACTACAACTTACTCGCTGAATTTGATCAAGATCGCATTTGCTTGTGCATACTGCCCCAGTTTTCAGAGGTAAAATGATGTTCTCTCGAGTCTGCCCCATTTGACCTATTTAAATACATTAACCGTGACATATAAACTGATGGGTATTGGGCTTACCTCTGCCGCAATCCAGAGGTGAATTATGGTGCTAACATTTCTGGCACCACTACCGGGGACGAATTGAATATTTTCCCTGGGATAGAATGACAAAGCTTATTGATTCTAAAGGTGCATCAAAACTCAGTACCATTGAATATTGCAACCTGCACCTGGCGACTCCATTGGTCCAACTCCACTATTTTAACTGGCTCTGAAAGGCAGTCACACGAGGTATCACCCACAACTGCCTCTAGCCATGCCTGAAGCTGACCCAAAGAAAGTTATCAAAAAAGGAAAGACCCCTCAAGAAGGTACTTCAACTGTTGAACTAGGTGATTCTGGTAATTGTCATCATCCTCCCTCTGAAACTCCATTAGCTACTTCTCATACTCTTATTATATCTTCTGTTGGAGTTTCTAGAGCCTTAAATTTTGGGAGTTTTCCTATTGTTTTCTCCTCCATTGGCCTCGGTTTGGAGGGAGAAAGTTTTGACACTCTCGTCTCCCCTGAGGTTGTTCCTTGACTCATACCTAGGACCTTAGGAGATTTTCCCACTCTAGGTTTTACTATCCCTTCCCCTATCAGAGTTGTTGTAGGAGAAGCCTCTTTTACTACTAACTCTACAACATTTTCCCCCAGGTGTACATTTCCAGTATCACCTGTCCGAACTCCATATCCACCTGCTTCTCCTACTGTTCACACTCCAATGGAAAAAGCGAATCCCCCCAGAACTAGAATGGAAGCTATAATAGATGTTAGGTATGCCCCTCTTGTTTTTCTTTAGCCTCTAAATTCCCTCCCGACGGATGGCTACCTTAAGCAGTTACCTAATTTCACAAGTGAGGGAGACATAACTGTAGAAGCACATCTTGAAGCCTTTTATAGTTTTACAAATAATCATGCCATAGAGAATGAATATGTATGGATGAGGATATTTGTTCATATCCTCGATGGTGAAGCTAGGAAGTGGTTCAAGGCCTTGCCTCCTGGATCTATTGGCGAGATTGAAGCCCTATATGAAGCCTTCTTAAAGGATTGGGGAGACAAAAAAGATCTCATTTACTATATTACAGAGTTTGGGGCTCTAAATAAAGAGGAAGGGGAATCTGTTTCTGATTTCTCCAAGAGGTTTAATAAAATGTATAATAAAATCCCCATTGAAGTCAAGCCTACAAAAACCTCTGCAAATATTACTTATGCTAGCGCTTTTGATCCCAATTTTTGTCTCCTACTAAGAGAAAGAAGAGCTACTTCATTGGCTCATATGCAAGATGCAACCCTTGAAGTAGAGTCTAATATATTTTCAGTTGATAAAGTTAGGAGGAAGGCTGACAGAGACAGAAGAAGAGGGAGGTCTGAAGTTTCAACCTCTGGTTCCTCTACTGTCCATCCTCAAGTTGATGAACTTGCTAAATTAGTAAAATCTATGTCTATTGAGATGGATAAATTGAAGCTTGAAGGAAGACAAAACTATAGAAATCCACAAAATGTTGATAAAAAAGGTATCTTCAAGTGACCTAACAACACTCCTCAGATTCTTCCAAGAGAGCAGAGGAATAGAGATAGAAATGATTAGAACATCCAAACCCCTCTCCAAAATAACCATGTTACGAATCATGAAGGTGAGGATGAGGACCTTGATCTTGAAATCCATTTCCTTGGATACACCTCCTCCTTTCCTCATTTGAATCAATCTGCATACGAGTAATGTCTCATGGAAAACCAACTTAATGAGTTGAGTAAGGGAGATAAGGCCAACAACAGCCCAAACAGATATAATCTAAGGTCCAAGAAGAAAGAAGGAAATCTCGATGTTCCTGAGCAACCTACCAGAGCAGATAAGCGTGCTAAAGATATATCAGACAACAACAAAGGTAAGAAAGTGCAAGCACCCTCTCCAGTAATTAAAGTTCTTGTTCCAGAAGTGAAATAAATTATAAAGCTCCCTCCCTCTTTTAATTTTGACCATGAAATTCAAAAAATTAGAATCCTCGTACCCCTTTCTGAGCTGGTCAAGCATGAAGACTTCAGAAGGTGCCTCTCCAAAATGTTGCATCCTGAACCTTTGTCTCATTCCATAGACTCAGTAAACCTCCAAGATGAGAAGCCTGCAGTCATCCTAGGTCCTTTGGTAGAAGATAAGGACAATTAATCCCCTCCCTTCTATACTTCATTGAACATACATGACAAGGTGTTGCACAATTATTTGATGGATTCAAGGGAATTTAACAATCTTATGCCCAATATTGTCATGGAAGAGCTCGATTTGGAGATTACAAAAGCCTACCACGACCTGTATTCTTTTGAATCCAGGAAGGCAAAGTGAATTGGGTTTATAAAAGACTTGGCCATATCTATGTTCCAGCTGCCAATGAAAAGCGTGATCATGGACATCGTGGTAATTGACGTTCCCCCTAAGTTTGAGATGCTTCTGTCTAAATCTTAGATAAAAAGACTAGGGGGAACTTTGTAGATGGAACTGACCTATTCTACCATCCCTGTGTTTGGGGGTGATCACATGAGACTTTACAGGGAAGTTTAGTTGGCCTACATTATTAGTGATGAGGAAAACCCCATGAACCATCCTATCTTTTCTCTTGACACAAATTTGGGATCTAGTTTGCTGCAAATCACCGATGCTCTTGAACCTCCTCTGGAAATCAAAAAGAGGCCTATTATTTTTTGTGAAAATTCCCCTCCTATCATCTCTGTGTGGAAAATGTTCTTCGATGGAGCCTCTTCTAAGGAAGGTGTTGGTTCTAGAGTGGTTCTTGTTTCTCTTTCTCAAGAGAATATAACTCTGTCCTACAAGTTAGAATTCGAAGCTACCAATAATGCAATAGAGTATGAAGTTCTCGTCTTAGGTTTGAGGGCTGCAAAAGATGTGGGAATTGAAGAGATATCCATATTTTGGGATGCTGAGTTAATTGTTCATCAAGTCATAAATATTTACCAAGCTAAGCACCATAGTCTAAGAAGTTATAGAGATGAAGTGTGGGACCTTATTGACAATTTTTTCCTAGCTTTCAACATTTCGTTTATTCCAAGAGAAGAAAACATCATGGCTGATTCTCTAAACAAGAAATTTCAGAGTGCCTTTGCCACCAAAGCTCAGGTATGATGTAGAAGTAAATTACAGACCCTCTATTCTTGACAATGTCAAGCATTGGAAAGAATTTGAGGATGGTTTTGAGATAAAAATATTCCTTGAGATTGTTGATGACTTTTCTGCACTACATATTGATAAATATCAAGATTCTAAAAGTAATCCTCATGCTGATGTTTTCCTGAACAAAATCGCTAATCACCATATTGTTCAGTTGCCTAGAAATCACATTTCGAAGGGACTAGTTCCTTTGGAAAGAATATTTGACAAAAATGATGTCGTAGTGAAAGTTAAAGGATCGACTGACGATGCTGATGTAACTGAATGCAACATTGGTACAGATAAAGATCCAAAATTTGTCAAGTTGTCGAGTAGTCTGTCAAGGGAACAAAGGGATGAATATGATGAGTTATTAAAGGAGTTTTCTGATGTGTTTTCTTGAATATATGAAGATCTCAGAACATACGATACAAGCATCATTGAGCATAAGATCCCATTGAAGGAAGAAGCCAAACCATTTAGGCAGAAGCTAAGACAGATCAACCCCATGCTGCTGCCTATCATGGAGAAAGAGGTAAATAATATTTTGTATGCTTAGATTATCGTTCCTTTAAGGTATTCTGAATGGGTGGCTAACTTGGTCCCAGTGAGAAAGAAGAGTGGAGAAATCAAACTTTGTGTCGATTTCAAAAACCTAAACATAAGCTCCAAGAAGGACAATTACCCATTGTCGAAAATGGAGCACATATTGTAGAGGGTGACAGGTGCATCCAGAATGTCCATGACAGACAGATTTTTTGGATACAATCGAATTTCCATCTTACTTGAGGACAAAGATAAGACAAAATTCACCACTCCATGGGGTACATTCATGTATGCCAAGATGCCGTTTGGATTGATGAACGCAGGAGAATTTGTTTTGCGTGCTATGGACATCGCCTTTATTGGGGAAAGGGATAAATTTATAGTCATTTATTTGGATGACATTATAGTTTTCTCTAGGACTGATAATGAACATTGTCATCATCTGAGAAAGGTATTCCAAAAATGAAAAAAATTTGGTCTCTCCCTCAATCCCAAGAAGTCATTGTTTGCTATGAAGGAGGGAAAATGATTGGGGCACATAGTATCAGCTGAGGGAGTAAACATTGATCCCAGTAGGGTGGAAGCCATCCAAACCTTAGCACTCCCTAGATCCTAGAAATAAGTTCAGTCTTTCTTGGGGAAGATTAATTTTCTGAGAAGGTTTGTTTCTAATTTTGTTGAACTAGTGAAGGACATTACAATCATGTTGAGGAAAGGAAATGAAATCAAATGGAATACTAATCTTGTAGTTCCTTCGATCAAATAAACAAGGCCGTGACCGAATCACCTATGCTCGTCATTCCTAATTATTCCAAATATTTTATGATTTTCTCCTTTGCTTCATTTGACACTGTGGCAACCATTTTGTTGCAAAAGAATGGCGAAGGGTTTGAGCAACCCATTTCCTTTTTCAATAGGGAATTGAGGGATGTAGAGCTAAAATATGACATCATGGAAAAACAAGCCTATGCCCTGGTTAAGTCTCTCAAATCCTTCAAGTTCTATGTTTTACATTCAAAGTTCATTGCATATGTCCCTTCAGTTTTTGTAAAGGAGATTCTCATTCATCCCTACATGGACGGGAGAAGGATCAAATGGATTGCTAAAACCATTGAATTTGACTTGGAGATAAGACCCACTAAGTTGGTTAAGGGTTAGTGGGTCTTGGTTTATCCAAGCTGATGGCTGAAACTAATTGCAAATCCTTGGGGGTAAATTTCGTCAATGCTTTCTCATAAAATCATCAGGGTGAGTTGTCTGATACGAGTTCTCAAGCCTACCCTCCATTAGCATAATGTACTTGGTACATGGACATCATTTTTTTCTACAGAAGTTGCAGCCTCCTAATGGCATGGAAAAAAGAAAAGTAAGAGCTTTAAAGCTCAGATCAATTAAATATTGCCTCATTGATCAAGTTGTATATTGGAAATATCCTCTAGGGGTGCTATTGATATGTTTAGACCCGCAAGAAGCCCAAAAAATTCATGTTTGACTTTCATGATAGCTTGTGTGGGGGACATCACTTCTAGAAAACCACATCCTACAAGTTTCTCAGAGATGGCTATTTTTGGCCTAGCCTATTAATTGATGTTTGTGCTAAAATCAGGGTTTGTGTCAAGTGTCACAAATTCTCAGGAAAACAACAGCTCAAGTCCTTGCCTTTGAAACCTATGGTGGCTTTTGGACCCTTTTAGTAGTGGGGCCTATATTTTATCGGGGATATTCATCCAAATTCTAGTGGTCATCACAGGCGGATCTTGACTGCCACAAATTACTTTACCAAGTGGATAGAAGTTATCCCCACAAGGAGTGTTTTTCACATTGTAATCATTGGTTTTCTTGAAGATATTATAGCAAGGTTTCACTGCCCGAAAAGAATTGTCACTGATAATGTTGCATCCTTTAAGGCCAAACCATTGATTCAATTATGTGAGAATTTTGGGATTGCATTGATTCACTCAAATCCTTACTACCCCCAAGGGAATGGACTGGCATAGTCTTCTAACAAGATCCTTATAAAGATCATCAAAATATTGTTAGAGGACAATAAAAAATCATGGGATTCAAATCTCAAGTTTTCTTTGTGGGTTGACAGAGTGACAACAAAAAGATCTCTTGGGATCTCTCCTTTTCATCTTGTGTATGGAGTTGAGGCCATATTTCCTTATAAACTTGCCTTGCCAGTGGAAAAATTCTTCCAGGACTACCAAGGAGAACCCGATGACATGGCCAAGAGGATACTACAACTGGTAGAAGTGTAGCAGACTAGGGAGAAGATACTGGACAAAGCACATGAACATCAATAGAAGATCAAGTAGGCTTTTTACAGGAAAGTAAGAGGAGGATTTCTAGCTGGGAGATCTAGTGCCAAAATGGGATGCACCCAAGAAGGAAAAAGGAAAGCATGGTAAATTTGATGCCTTGTGGATTGGCCCCTTCAGAATTTATGAGATATTCCGTAATAATACTTACAGATTGCAAAATTTGGAGGGTGATCAAGTTTTTGGTGGCCTTGTTAATGGGCACTTTCTGAAAAAAAAATTGTTTAAAGCCACATTCAACATCCCACCATTGTAAATACCATTCCTATTTTTATATTTATTTTGTTTTAAATAGATAGACTCCATAACCCAATACTAAGGCATTGAAACTACTTTTCTTGGCAGCTCGCAGGGAGCATGCATCCCCTGTGGAGCCAAATGTTATCACATAAACTTGTTAGAGTCCTATGGGTTTGTGGTTTCTACCTAAGTCTATAGTTTTTCCATGTCTCTCTCCTTTTCACAGACCCAATCTTAAGCTTTTCCCCTTCATCTTGTAGTTTTTTATTCTATTTTTCTTCATTCGTTTGAATGACCTGCTTTCCTTGTTGTCTTACCTGAGAAGTCTCGACCCTTTGCTTTGTTTTATTCTCTAAGGTTGATCACTTCCATATTTTCCTTTGTCACTGATCCTTTTTATTTCCCAAGCCCTTGACCAGTCGTCCAAGTACTTATTTATACAGGTCGCAGAAGTGAGCACAAGCGCAACAGTTAGAGAGGTCTGATATGGACTCAAATCAAGTGAGCAAGCAAGTTCACTTTGGCGAAGGAATTTGCACTTAAAAGTTCAGAGATMGACAGAGAATAATAGTCATGGAAATAGGGAGTTCGGAGTGTTGTTGAAGTTGTTTGTGAAAKATCTAAACCCCTAAAATCCGAAATCAAAAGGAGTCATCTGATCCAACARGATGCGTGTCACTAGATCCGAATCATGGAGAAATTCATTTTGGGAAAACTGAAGTGAGGAATGCRCAAACTTCCCGAGTTCCGAAATGTCGAAGACTACCYGAAGTCCTGAAATTTTGATATACATCTGGGTCATTCGATTCACAGGGACCTGTGGCACTTGATCTGAGAAATTGCGATTTCACGACTCAAAGGTTTTAGCATGGAGCATAATATAGATTCATGAAATGCGAAGCACCCARAAGTTGGACCCATGATCACAGCCCTTGGTTATATAGGAAGTCTCAGGTCATGACTCGAGGTCACATGAAGCAATGGAGAGGAGCCACTCTAGAAGCCGAGGGCGCCCGTATTTTCACAGTGGAAGATCTACGTGGTTTCAAGGTGTTGGGATTAACTTGAAGGAGCTATGAACGTCTCTTGGAGCATTCATGGGTGTCAGATTTCATCCCAGTCCCGATGGAAGTAGTTAATGAAAATAGGGGAGGTGGTTGAAACCTCATTTCACCCCATAAATGGAAAGCATGGAAGAGATGGTCGTGGAGGCAGACTGTCAACCCAAATTTTCCCTATCAACAGATCCTCCTGCAAAGTCCATACTAATCTAATCTTACGTCTGATAGAAGAATGCAAGTGCAGCCTAACAGAAGAAGATACAGACACAAAGATTCGATTGCTATATCCAGGTCACTCTCTTGGTAGTTGCACCAATTTTGAGTATATATACTCAGTTTTGATATTTTGTTAGGGTCAATGATCGAGCTAAGCTACCATATTGTAATGTTTTAATGAAGCTATGTTTCTTTGGTTATGTAATTTGATATAAGATTTCTTGTTTAATGAAAGCCAACTTCTATTTCCATCTTATCTGCATTTGATACTGAATGTTCATGATTGAAGGATTCACATGGATTGTGGTGACTTTGTTGTAATGAATGTTTGATTGTAGTGCAGTCATGTTTGATTGTGTTGTAATAGAGGATCTTGTTTTCAGAGTTTTTCCTCCTTAGGCTGTTGGAAGACCTGATGTCCAGAGTAGACCTTTACATCTTCTCCTCGTTTTCTTCCTCCTACTCACCCTTACTACAACTTATTGGATGAAGTTGATCAAGACCTCATTTTCTTGTGCATACTACCCCAGTTTTCGGATTTAAAATGATATTCTCTCGAGTCTGCCCCATTTGACCTCTTTAAATCCATTAACCGTGACATATAAAATGATGGGTATTGGGCTTACCTCTGCCGCAATCCAGAGGTGAATTTTGCTGCTAACACACCCCTCCTCCATAAAAATTGTTATATATTGGGTATTAGCTCATTTGGTTGAAAGTTGTTTCATTTATGAGAGGTCTTGAGTTTAAGTCTTTATTTTTTTCAAGTTAATTTTTGAAAAAGTTCATAGAATCTTAAGTTATTTCATAATCTTATTGTAAATTTTATTTCACTTAAGTTATAAAAGTGAATCAATGTACAATAACTTTAATATTCTTTTTTAAGTTACTTTTTGGATCCATCTTTAAGTTGTAAAGTAACTTCATTATAAAGGTGATTCTCACTTATTTTATAAAAGTGAGTCACTTCATAAGTAACTTATTTGTAAAAGTGAGCTTATAGGCAAAGTTAGAAGGAGGAGATTTTTTCTTTTTGGTTCATCCACCTCATTATGCATCCATAACCACATGGGATAACTTCTACCTACCATGTGGCACTTTGGTTACCTTTTAAGATTTTTTAAAAAAGGGCATACCTTTCACATTCGAAGTTCATTTTCAATATTGTTTTTTTTAAATAGCCTATTTTTTTCGCTAAATTTCCATCTGGATAGTCAGTTTCTTTTTTAGTAAATTAAAAAACTATATTAATATTTATAGTCTGCACAATCTAGTAATCAACAAGTTCTTGGACCTAAAAGAGAATTGTTGGAGAAGGAAATTTTGGGACAAGTTTTGGGAACTGCACAGGAGCACGCACAAAAGAAGGAAAGTAGTTAGTGCATTTTCAGGACTAGCACTCGTGAAAAAAGGAAGTTATTTAGGTCTTTTGGTCCATTTTGTAACAGACTAAGCCCTAATGTAAAAATGTAAACATGTAAGGATTTTTGGGTAGAATGTAGGTGGTGATAAATTTGAGATGACTCATGTTGAGAGAGTGAGCTTAGTTGGATAGGAGGGAATGAGCTAATTGTGCATTGAATGACCAAGACATTTTGGGCATAACTGGGATATCATGTATGAGCGCAATGCACACCTTTTGTAAGAGATGATGTTGAATGATAATATAAGAAGCCTTCCATTGTGGATGTAACCCATATTGGGTGAACCACGTTAAAACAAGGTGTCTCTGTGTTATTCTTTGATGTGTTTGTTTATTGTTCTACTTATTGCACACACTTAATATATGTTGGGTAATATGAATCTATTATATGATATTATGGTTCTGTGCACATAATGAATGGTATAATGAATTAATGTTAAGTCAAATGGTTAGAATGAATGCCTCACATTCCTCCATGTATACAAATAAGTTAGGTGAGACTTCACCTGCTTGCGGGTGATGTCGAAAGGGTCGGTATATTAAGGGTTTTGTTGGTGAATAATGTTGAACACCGGGTCTTCCAACTACATGCCAACAAATGGCTTTTTTGTCGGGACCGAGATCTATGAATGAGGGGAATGTGGAGGCCAACTAAAGAAGATATCAGACAATGGTTGGAGAAAAAGGAGCATGATTTTTCCAGAGATATAAATAGGAACCTATGGATCATTTCATAAAAATGGTTGCAGAGGTATGTATTCACATATTTACACGAAATTTTCTTTGTTGATTTCCCGAATGTTTTTACTGAGTGGTCACAGAGGTTAGATGAAAAGAAAAGAACATTTTTCACTATTGTTCCAAGAAATTGGAACCCTAAGTTGATTCAGTTGTTGAATATTATAAGTAATTGGATCTCAAGTGAAATTAATGTTTGGTTGGATATCATATTAGGGGGTTATATTAACGAGTTTGCTATATATTGTACCTAGTCATATAGTATTACTGAAAGAGATTTATTTAAGGGTTTGTGTGGAAGATATTTGAAGTCATTGTCTACTTGGCTCAAGATGTTGTTGTGTGATAAGGGAGTTATGAAGATGGAATCTGATTTTCCTAGTAGCTAAGCTCCTTCACGCACATAGGGGGACTTGGGGATGACCAGTGGATGGTATGAGTGTATGGAAAAAAAAGGATGAAGAGAAGGAATGAGGAATAGATGGGTTGAGGATGCTGAGAGAAGAGGAATGTGCAACAAAATACGAGATTGGAGTATTGCGCAATGGTAAGAGATTTAGGCTAGTAGGAAGAGGAATATGTATGAGAGAGAAGGGGGGCATAGTGAGATTGAGGAAAGAGACACTAGTGTAATACTCCAGATCRAAGGGATTATGCACACATAAGGGAAAGACCGTCATCTTAGTCCAGTAGAATAATACCTGTTACATCCCACTCAGGCCATAAWCTATGTCGAACTCTCTACCACGTGTGCATCTCCAAGAATTGAGGTAAGGTTTGAAGCTTTGTCAAATATAGTTAGTGAGGGAAGTAAATATAGAAGTAAAGGTAATCATAGTAGTGGAAGTAKTATGCCARGCCAAAATCAATTAGTGTCACCAAGGATGAATACCATGAAGAACAAAATGGCATGGTTAGACCCCACTTTGAGAATGGTTGTCTTCCATGGAGCAGGGACAAAGGATCCAGAAAAAACATTTGTTTGTTTGTGAAGTGATATGAATAGTGAAGAACGTCCAGGATGATGATGAAAAGATTATGCAGTTGGAAAAAATGTTTAGAGAACATGAATTACTATGGTATATGCAGTATTAGTCCATTGTACCTACGAGACAAACCAGAGCATTAGCAGACATCAGACAAGCCTTGTTAAAAGAGTTCTAGAAGCTGAAGTCTAAGTCACAGAGTTGAAAGAGATCAAGCAGTTGTCAAATTAATCAGTATGGGATTTTGATAAGAGATTGAAGATCTTAAAGGATGGTTTCTAAATTCTATATGAGCACCATAGGGAGTGGTTCATTGTAGGACTATTGTTTCATATACGATGCTCTTTGATGCATCAAAATATTACGTTGTAGTCAAAATCCCTAGATATTTCTATGAGGTTCGACACATACCATGTAGGAGAGAATGACGTAGGGATGTATTAGGTCCAGTCACAGTTAGTAGCATTGACCATTCAGCTGCAGGAACTTGCTGAAGGAAAGGAAAAGTGCAAAGACGTCTAGTGTACTACATGTAGAATAGAACATCATCATAAGAACAAGTGTTTATCTTTTTTAGAGAATATTTGGATACATGAGCCCCAAACGCCTTAGCACCAAGAGTATATTGTGAGATATGAAAAATGGTGGGTCATCACCCTACTTCTTTTTTGTTAATGCTGAAGTATCAAAGTATTGCTAGAAACCTGTTTTGTAATTTTTGTAAGTACGCCAAAGATTATGAAAAGGAGTGTCATGCACTAGATATGATGAGAGATCACACTGCAGATGCATATAGAGTCCAAAGGGAAGAAGGACCAGAAGGTTGGGTACTATAGTACAATACTCCGATAGGATACAATCAAGGAGGAAGAGGAGGATTCGATAGAAGAAGAGGCCCAATTATATGTTATAATTGTAATCATCCTAGGAATTTGGCAAGAGACTATTTGAATCCTTGCATGGCATGCACTTACTATAAAAAAATGGACCATGTGAAAAACGACTATCCACAATTGATCACAAAGTGGCAAGAAAAGAGGAACCCAAATGTGTAGATGATAGCTGCAGAGGAACACAACAAACTACTTAAGGTAGAAGTAGTTACATAAAGAGTGTTGCACACACCGATCACACTGAGAAGGGGGGGGGCGGGTAAATTAGTATAGGGATATTTTTCACTTCCTTTCACAAAACTCCTTAGTTAGCAATCACAATTTACTCAACACTTATTATTGTCAATCTATAACCAGTTGTATGTAAACATATATCAACAACATATATCATCAATAAGCCATCACCACAAGGAACACAAAGAACACATGGTGTATGTACAATTTTCCTTTTATTATGGACTACAATCCTTGGGGTTTTATCAACAACAACTGAATAGAGTAATAACTCCACAAGAGCACCAACTCTACAATGCAAGACTCATCTTACAAAACTCGACACCAATTGAGAAGATGATTCAATCCTAAACAAATACCAATATGTCAACAGGTATGTGACTTGTCAGTAGTGCAACATGCGTATGTACACGCCCTACCAATAGTGCAGCCCACGTATGTACACGGTCTGGATCACAACAACCTGCGTGTGCCTCCTTAAGAACTAGGGTTTTCTCTCTCCTTGCAAACTCATATCTTCTGCATCCTTTGTCACATCCACTTTTGCCTTTCAATGTCCAATCTATACCATAACCAATAAAAACACATATTTGTTGTCCAACAACTTACTCATGCTCCTCAACCATACAATATGAATGTTACTCAATCATGTATAAGTAACCAATATACTATGGAAGCCATATCAGTACTAAAACATAAGAGTGTTTCTCACTTTATCAATCAACCAACATAAACCATATCACAACAACCATACCAAGAATTCCTTAAGCATTCACCATACAATAAGCAAGAGTATCCATCTAGACAACTATGTAACCATACCAAAACTTCTATGGAAGATATGAGCCCATAGAATGAAGATATGGAACTTGCTTAAGACTTCAGGAACTTGGCACCAAATCACACTCAAGTCTCCATGACTTTCTCCAATTGTATGCTCTCTGATCTCCTTCAGCTCGCGTGTGTATGTGTCTTGCCTCAATGCAGTCTATGTATGTACGCGCTCTAGCTCACTGTAGCTAGTGTAATCCTTTAGAAACTAGGATTTCTAAACTTCTGAAATGTTTGTCGTCAATATCTTAGACTTATGGAAACTTTGATGCCTCCATGAGTACCTGCAATGACTCTCTCACTTAGAATATATCTTCAATATTTTCTCAAGAGAGATATATTTACACGAGACCCTTGCCTCTTATTTATACTCCCCAAGTAGCTTCCTTTAGAAA
Source organism: Picea engelmannii (assembly GCA_009831015.1). Taxonomy (NCBI): domain Eukaryota; kingdom Viridiplantae; phylum Streptophyta; class Pinopsida; order Pinales; family Pinaceae; genus Picea; species Picea engelmannii. The sequence continues at coordinate 891,853 of ML777285.1, read as the reverse complement.
CATCCACTTAGCCACTTTTTCCACATATCCACTTTATCCACAAAACCACTTTGTCCACATAGTCACCTTTATCCAACTTTGTCCACTTAGCCACCTTGTTCACATGGCCACTTGTCCACTTAGCCTACTTTCCTTATTTTAGGTTTAATCCTATTATAACCACTTTCCATAATTAGAAAATTCTCCATTAACTTTATTATTTAAATAGTCCTCTTTGACTTCATCACTTCACTTTATGTATTTAAATAATTTCTTCTGTGTACACACTTTGACTTCTTTGACCTTTTGGGGCTTCTAGCCAACACATGAGGGTCCTCCAACTTCACAAAGCCATAAATCCCTAACCGTGAGGAGTTATGTGATGCTCCACATACCACTGGAAATGGAATGACAAGAATTATCCATCTAGGATAGTTTCACTGACAAATTCACATATCTTTATCTCATTATTTCATAGTTAATCTTGGGTTCTCTAACCATACTTCTAGGATAACTTAATTGCAAAGAGTCTTCTCGTGAGGGATTTCACCATAAGGGGACCACTTTGGAGTTCATCCTTTTTTACTTCCTATCAACCATGAAAAGACAATAATGAGTCATCTTTACGTCAATCCAACTGGAATAACCCATGACAACACAACACTATGACATTGTCCCTTTGTCATTGATTCCATGCATGATCACATGATCCAATGATCAATACATTAATGAATCAATCTACCTATGCATCATATATCGATGACAACACATCAATCCATATTCATCTATGCATCATATATCGATGAAAATAGATTGATCCATCTTCATCTATGCATGAAATCATCTAACTATGACTCCACTTGACATTAATCCATTGAAAACAATGACAATACATGATCCATCAATCACTACATCAATATATTATGACAAGACATTGTTCCTTTGACATCAATCCTTTGACATCAATGACAACATGATCCAACACAGAGGAGAAATAATAGGAGATTATGAGATAGAACAAAAAAAGTGGACCAAGAAGTGGGCTAGTAAAGCAGCAAAGCCACCTCCATTGTTTGATCCTATAAAGGAAAAAGATACATACAAGCAAGTAGGGAAATAATTTCTAGAGACAAAATGGATAACATCAACTTTGACTGTGCCACCTGTGTATGACATGCCACTAGTGTATGACATGTCTCCAGTCTATGACCATTCAGAAAGGAAAGTTGAGAAGATAAGTACACTGAGAAGTTTCTTGAAGATTTATTTAAAATTAATGAAGGATGAGACTGTGTTAAATGCATTGCATGGAATAATTGATCAATGCATGAAAGATAAGGAAACAATTATTGTATAACAATTATTTAAACAAGTACATTGCAAGAGAAGGACAAATAGGGAATTCTGACTGAATGCACATATAGGAGATTATGACATGGATAATATCATTTTAGATCTCAAATCTAATGTGAATGTCCTTATGAAGCAGACCTGGGAGTCGATGGGAAAACTGAAGTTATTTAATTGAGGTTGGAGAATCAACATAAGATTGTTCTGATTAGAAGGATATTATGGGTTGTTATGGGAATATTTCTCACAATAATCTCACTAAATGATCGATAAGATCTCCCTAGGATTAGCTTAGAAATCCTAAACATAAATGGGATAGTTTTCCTATGGTTCTCCTAGATCTATAAGGAGATCAATTCCTTTTACACATAAGATGGGTAGATAGAAATACCTTTGTTTGGTGCTTGTTACTATATTTCCTGGCTGGTGTAGATTTGTAGCTCCATCTTCAATCACATGCTTCCTGCACAAAAGTAAAAACTACTCCCAACCCTTTTTCTTTGTAGTGTTAGGAATAATCAAAATCTTTTAGATCTAACTTGATTAACCATTTATGTAGAAAGCTACACATATAAAAGGGGAAAACTAAACGATATATTAATGAAATATAGAGGATACATATCAATTCATACCTCAACTTGATGAAGATGCATCCTCCTTTATCCTCCTTGCTCCTTACCTATCCTTGTAGCTCCTTGGTCATGCTAGGCTCAGTGACTCCTGGTTGTGATGATAGATACCTTTGCAGTTGGACAACATAACAATGTTATTCAATTTCCCCCCTCTTTCCCAAGAATTTTCTTTGTTATATATCTCTTGGAGGAGGCTTGGAAGAGGCTTCTAGATCTTCTAGAGACCAAGAGATACTTGAATGATGTGAGTTCTTAGGCCCTTGACACGAATATCCAAATCATCCTTCTCCTATCACCTCGTAACTCCCTAATTCTAGAAGTTTGACAATGCCTCACTTGTTGATCCACTAGTGTCCAATGAGGGTCTCACTTGTTGTCTACTAGGTGTCCTACGAGGATGCCAATAAGGGCTAAAAAATGGTTCAAACCTTAGGAAAAATATGTATTATGGCATCTAGCCTCTGCTTGATTCCTCTCTAGCCTATAGGGTGGAAATTAAGGCTATAACAGGGGTAAATGTTAACATTGATGGAGTTCACAACATATATTATCTTGAAGTAATTGAGATAGTAGATGGAAGTAAGCCTTATCCAACATTACTAGGACTTGATTGGGATTTTGATAACTAGACCCTGATTGATATGAAGAATATATAGATGGTATTTGAAGTGGGAGACTGGAAAGTTACTATGCCATTGGATCCCATAGAGGGAAGAAGATATGTAGAACCGACAAAGGGAAAATATCTTGATAGCCTTTAAAATATGACTATGCAGATGGATGACTATGTGAACCCCATTGTTGTTGGTGCACTCAGTTGGAGAAGTATTAGTTCTATTGCATCAGATTTAGAAGAAGCATTGGAGCATTGGAATCAAAGATTACATGAACTATCGACAAGGAGATGTGCTCATATTACCTGCGCATTAGGATGGATTGGAACTGAGGTATGTGATACCTCGAAGTATGATGGACTAACAACCATAGACTCTTTTATAGAGGAATTTGAATTGCAGATACCATATCAACAAAGACTGTTAGATTTAGATGTTGCGTTGAAAGTGACTTATGCAAGATGGTGGGCTACGCATATGGACATAATAGAGGATTGGAAGCAATGCAAAATTTGTTATAGGTCATATTTGGGGCGGGAAAATAATATATTGTGTGGAAGTATACGGGGTTGATTTGTCCTATAAAACATGTTACACAGTGCATTGTAATGTGTAAATTGGTATTGAAGCAAGAATGGACACACTTTTTTATACACACTCTGGATGCGATTATGAAGAACTGTTATTTAGAACTGGAAGTGCACATAGAGATAGTAGATTGGGAAGAGTTGAATCACAACTTCAAGGTTACTTTCCGTTTTTAAGATGATTCCCCTTTAGTAGACACAACTCTATAGGTTATGAAGGACAAGATATTTGCATCAGAAGAGTCGATAGAACTAGTACCCGTATGTAGTGCGCATAAATATTATATGATGGTTCGAGAAGTTTTGGAATGCTATAATGTCATTAGAGAGCTAGGAGAGATAAAGATCCCTTTGAATCCAGATGATAATCCTGTCAAGCATTGACCATATATATTGAACCTTGTATATAAGAAAAAAGTGAAATAATAAATAGACAGGATGCTCAAAGTAGGAATTATTGAACTTGTTACAAAGTTAGAGTGGATTAGTCTGATTTTGGTTCAGGATAAGAAGACATGAGGAATAAGAATTTGTGTAGATTTAAGGAAACAAAATGATTTTTTCTTACATGATCCATTTCCTACTTCATTTATAGATGAAGTCTTAGAGAATGTAGGAGGACATGAAGCCTACATATTCATTGATGGATTTTTAGGGTATCATCATATTAAGATTACACAGGAAGATAGAGATAAGACTACATTTATGACAAAATGGGGACATTACTAGTACACAGTTATCCCTTTTGGATTTAAGAATGCACCAGAAGTATTATCTAGAGTGGTTGTAGCAGCATTTAAAGAGTTTATTCATAATTTCCTGGAAGTATACTTGGATGACTGGACAATGTTTAGCTTGTTGAAAGACCATGTTAAAAATCTACGCTTGATGTTGGAAATATGCAGTAAATTTCAAATATCTTTGAAATTAAAGAAGTGCATATTTTGTGCACCATTTGGTATTTTTATGGGCCATGTAGTATGTAAACATGGAATATTGGTTGATCCTATGAAGATTGTTGTAATTGTTGATTTGTCACCGCCTATCTCAGTGCAAAATTTACAAGCAAAGTTGGGTCATATAGGGTACTACAGGAATTTTATTAGGGGATATGTGAAGATCACAACTCCATTGGAAATGTTTTTGAAGAAGGAGGTGAAATTTCAATGGAATGAAGAATGTTATAAGAGTTTGGATATGTTGAAGCAGAAACTAGTTACCGTGTCGATTTTGGTATTTCTAGATTGGAAGAAAGAATTCCATGTTCATGTGGATGCGTCATCTGTAGAATTAGGCACAGTTCCAACTTAGTGTGGAGAAGGATATTTAGACCATCCCATTGCATTTGCAAGAAGGAAATTGTCATCTATAGAACATAATTATTCTACTATAGAATGTGAAGGATTGAAAATGATGTATGAACTATAGAAGTTTAGACATTATATACTGGGATCCCACTTTAATATGTACATATATCATTCTGTGTTGAGATACTTGGTCAATAAGTTAGTGTTGGGGGAGGAAGATATGAATATGGTTGTTACTATTCAATGAGTATAAATTTGAAATAATTGTGAATCTAGGAAAGTTAAGCTAAGGACCTGATCATTTGTCATGCATACTATTAGGAGAAGATGCAGTAAATTTGGATGATAGTTTACCAGATGCACAATTATTTGTAGTACACATGGTTGATGACTATTTTGCAGATATATTCCAGTTCTAGAGCATAGGAGTATCCCCACTCAAATTTACAGTTGCATAGAAGAAGTAGTTGGTAGTAAAGGAAGCAGAGTATCAACTTATAGGAGGGAAATTGTATAATTTGGGTGCATATGGTATTCTGCAATGATGTGTATTGTAGCATTAGAGATCGGTTATACTATCAGAGGTACATGAATGGATTGCAAGAGGTCACTATGCAAGAAAAGAGACAACTCAAAATATTTTGAACATGGGAATATGGTGGCCCACCCTTCATAAGGACGTTGAGGAGTTATTTCAAACATGTGATCTCTATCAGGGAATTGGGAATCCTTCCAGAAGAGAAGAAATTCATTTAGTACCACAAGTGACATTAAAATATTTTGATAAATGGGCAGTTGATTTCATTGGATCAATTAATCCACCAATGAAAATGTTAGGAGCTAGATACATCATCATTGTGATAGATTACTTGACTAGATGGGATGAAGCAAAACTTTTCAGATACTGCAGCATGAAGAATGTTGCACGTTTTCTTTATGAGAATGTGGTTACAATATTTGGAAGCCCGAGAATCCTTATGAGTGATCTAGGGACTCATTTTTTGAATAGGATGATTGCTTCCTTGAAAAATGAATTTTAGGTTCATCATCAAAAGATCACACCATATCATCCTCAAGCGAATGGAACAGTGGAAGCATTCAACAAGATACTATATCATGCATTGAGTAAGGTATGTAATGTAAGTCGAGATGACTAGGACTTGAGGATTCCAATAGTGATATGGGAGCACCAGAATACAAGTAATAAATTGATAGAACAAACACCATTCAAATTAGTGTATGTCTAGAAAGCAGTCATGCCTATGGAATTTATTGTGCCAAGTATGTGCATTGTTGCACTGACAGAGCTTACTGATTCTAGCGCAGTACAGAAAAGAATGTCATATCTAGTAGAGCTTGAAGAAGATCGGTTTGTCGCAGGATTCCATTAGTAGGTTCAGAAAGCACATGAGAAAACATGGCATGATATAAATATTAAACAAACGAATTTCCAAACATGAGACTTAGGTTTTCTCTATGAAAACTAGTTTTTGCAGTACCCCAGAAAGTTCCAAATGAATTGGTTGGGCCCGTATGTGATAAGATCTATGACATATGTAGGTGTTGTTCATTTGGGGAAATTGAACGAGGAAACTGTGGAAGGACTGGTGAATGGAAGTAGACTAAAAATATACAGGGATAGTCGAGCTTTTGCACACTAGCTTGATTGCTCAGAATGTGTAATATAGAACTTGTATAATAATATTTGTACTATAGAAAGAAAGAAAAGAAGAAAATAACAAAAAGAGGTTGAGGCAAGAGACATAAGGTTGAAGTTATGCATAAGGTATTGTTCAAACAGTTAAATTAGTAAGGAGGTAAAACAAAAAATGTCACAAAGATGTAGAAAGATGAAATAATTGTGCGCATAAAGGAGGATTAGATTGTGACAAAGGTCTATGTAGAGGGTGGGAAAAGAATTAAACAACATACATGACAAGACAAACATTAAAGAGAAAACATGATGCCGAGGTAGTTGAGACACATAGTCATAAACGAAAAATGGAAAGAGGATTTTGATAGGATGGAGAATCCAACGTATGATCCACCAGAGGATACAAAGTTAATAAAGAGTTAGGGAAAGAACTGAATGTGAATGCAAGTGGATTAGACTACAAATTTGGGGGTGAAGAAGAATGGAAACAACTAGAAATAGGCTATAAAAGTAGATGATGTGTAGACAAGAAAATGTTATTATTGTTCGAGAGTTCAAAGAGATAGAAAGAACCGAGTGAGTTTGACATAGACGAGCAAGTAAGTTGCAGACATGAGTTAGTTGCAAAGAGAAATGGAACTACGAAATCCAGGAGAAGCCTCATCATAACTAAAGAAATAATGCACCAGATAGAAATCGATACTTGTAGTCAAGGAAACCCTGATAGCATCAGGTTCAAGGCCAACCACAGTTATATTTTCAAAGGATTATGTGCCACCTAGGAAGTCGACAAAGAGGTAGGTTAAGCTACCAAAAGAGCTGAAGTATGAAATTTTCAAACCAGATATCCCATCGGGGGTAATCATTGAAGGATATATGTTAAGTGCAATAGGAAATAATAATTTTATAGACCACGAATTGGAATATGTAAATACTTTTCCAGAGTTATCACTAGATAATTACATGCGCACAAAACTCAATTTAGATTCACAGGCAACTATAGTAGATCCATACGAGTTGGCAGCATGGTTGAATAAAACATGCATTTTGAATCTATTAGAGATTTTACATTTTTGTAGGAGCATAGAGATCAAAATCTATGTCAAGTTGTTATTGAGCTTCATCCATGGAGGATTTTTATGGTTGGATAAGCCAATGTCAATAGACACTCAACTCATTGTGTGGATCACCAAGTTACCATCAGTAGGGGAAGACCCACTACCATTATTCATAGATGAATATAAGTAGAAATTTGTGGTGAATAAGATGAAGGATAAGTATGAGACACATAGAGGAGCGTGTGATTTAGACATTGCAAGTATTAATGATGATATTGTTAGGTTCATGATGCAAGTGTTGGAATATACGTTGTTGAGGGAATTTTAGGGAACTAACCCCTCATGTAGGTAGAATAATATATTTCGATGTAATAAAGGTCAATATTAATACGGTCTAGCAATAAGGAAGAATAAGACGAATGTAAGAAGGCCTAATATAAGATTTCGCTTCTAGAAGGATCTTCCTCTAGATTGTTCTTTTGATAGAAATATTTAGTATAAATAGGAGTCAAGGGTATGAGAAATTTTATCTTGGATATTATTGTAATAGAGCCCTGCTCCGCTGGAGGTTGCCCCCTCGAAGAGGCAAGTGAACATTTCTCTCAGTAATCCAAGTGCTCTTTCTGGTGTTATTCTGGTATCATTTTGGTATTATTGTGGTGTTGTTCTGGTTATATTGTTGTTCATCTACCATTTCTATCATTTTATTTCTATTGTGCATACTTTTTATATCTGGAATATTACAAGTGGTATCAGAGCACTTTCCTCGATAGAAAATTGTGGGTTAATTTTTTTCAGGGTAGAGACATATTACGGTGTCTTTAATCTACATAGATATGTCATTACACACATAAACCCACGGTCAGGGATTCATACACATAGGAAATAAAAATGGCAGTTAAGCGCACATATGTTTTCCACCCTTGTAACCCCTGTTGGTACCCCTTCGAGTGGTAGTGCATCAGACGACACCTGTATACAGATTGGCCTAGATTTTCTGAATCCCTCTTTAGATAAATTGATCAGTCACCTGACTACTATAGTGCCACCAAGAACAACACTCAGGAAGATACTCTCTAGTACCTGGGTAGTCGAGTAGTACAACTAAGGGAACAATCTAGCCTCCTTAGTTGGTTCCCTGAGATATTGGGCCAAGTACTATTGTTGGACCCTGCACGCATATCAAAGATCTATAGTACAGGGAAAACCCTTGTCTGTAGAATTCTTGAATACCTAAACTTTGGAGACAGAAAAAACAAAAAACAAATAGACAAGATCTGTTGTCGCACAACTATGTCTCCTACATTCGATTTGCCAAATAACTACACATTTCTTCTTGATTAAGCATTTGGGCATTTCATCACTGCAATATTATTCAGACCGGAGTATAACTACGCATGTGTAAAACTTCGAGTAGCTTGGATCCTGTTGCACCATTATTTGAGACCTATTCCATTGGATTTCTCTCTTCTCCCTTATCACAATCATACTTATCATTTTCAGCAAATGTTTTGACCCCACCCGCCCCTTTTCGGTTCCCTCATCATCATGGCCCATACCCGTAGCCAAGACTTGGAAGCTCGCTTCAATACCTTGCAATCTAATTTCACAGAGACCCAACAAGAAGTGAGACAACTCAGTTCCAATATTTCCAACATAAATATAAGCATTCATTCCTCCATCGCCGCCTCAATCGAGGAACTCAAAGAAGACCTCAAACAATACATTACTACCCATATTGAATCTTTCACTACGATTATCTACACCAAGCTGCATATCCCTGCAGATTCCACTTTATCTGACCCACCTTTGGATACCAAAGCTGAAACTTCCTCTCATTCCCATTATTTTCATCCCCATCACTTTCAGCGTGACCTACGCCTTCCGCATGTGGATCTAACCAAATTTGATGGCTCGGATCCCATTGTTTGGGCAACTCAAATGGAACATTATTTCTCTTTGTACGACATTACAAATGATTTGGCCAAACTCTGGTATGGTGTTCTCCATCTAGATCAAGAATGTTGGCAATGGTGGAAATGGAGAAAAACTGCCCGTCAAGGGTATGTTACTTGGACACACTTTGTGGTAGAGATTTATGAACTCTTTGACACTGACACCAACCATTTAGGCTGTTTGAGAAATTTGAAACAATCTGGCACAGTGGAAGACTTTATAGTTTCTTATGAGCGACTGGATTTTCGTACAGAGGGCATGTCTGATGATTTTTTCCAAGATTTTTTTATCAGTGGCCTCAAGGATGATATTAATGCCCATGTCGTCATGGTTCTTCCTCATATTTGGGTGGAGGATACTAAAATATATAAGGAAGCACAACATGTTGTCTCTTCTCAAAATCAGAAACCCTCCTTTATTCCTCACACTAAACCAATAAATCCCACTCCTCCTTCTACTCCACTAAAGATCCAAAAATTGACCATGGATGAAATGGTTGAATGCCAACTCAAATTCCTTTGTTATAATTGTGATGACAAATATTTTCTGCGACACAAGTGTAAGGAACAAAAGATTTTTATGGCCATCTCGGAGGATTTTTCGGAAGAGGATGTTAAAGCTCCCCTTGTGTCTGTGTCACCTGAAACCACTGACATAATCCCTCCCTCAGACCCTCTCGAAGTAGAACTGGTCATTTCCCTAAATTCTCTCACTGGCTTCTCTACTCCCCAAACCCTCAAGCTAATTGGTTACATCAATCATAGGAAGGTCATCATTCTTGTTGATAGTGGAAGCACCCATAATTTTATTCATCGTCGCATTTCCCAAGAAACTAATTGTTATATCTATGCAGTCAATAATTTCCAAATCATGATTGCCAATGGCGGGTCCATGAAATGTGGAGGGCATTGTGAAAATGTGTGCCTCCAAATTGGTGACTACCACCCGAAATATCATATGTTTTCTATTGACATGGGCAGTTGTGACATTGTATTGGGTGCAGACTGGATAAGGACTTTGGGTCCCATTCTCATAGAGTTTAAGGAATTAACTATGCAATTCGACCGGGAGGGCCTACAATATAAGTTCCAAGGCATCATCATCGGTTCCCCTAAGATCATTAGTTCCCATCATATGGAAAATATGCTCAAAAAAGTTCATTCTAGCATTATTTCCCAACTCCATGCCATACAAAAAAATGAGACACCCTCTATGCTGCAGGACCTACAATCCATCCTCTATAAACATAAATTGTTTTTTTCCACTCCCCAGGGACTCCCTCCTTCTCATGGTGTTCATGATCATTCCATTCCCCTTGTCCCACAAATCCTTCCTCCCAATATCCGTCCCTATCATCACCCCATTTCCCAAAAAAATTTAATTGAGAAAATGGTTCAAGAACTTCTTAACGCAGGTGTTATCTGCCCTAGTATGAGCCCCTACTCTTATCCTGTGGTCATGGTCCTTAAGAAAGAAGGTTCTTGGCGCATGTTTCCTGACTTTTGTGCCCTCAACAAATTCACCATTAAAGACAAATTTCCCATTCTTGTCATCGATGACCTCTTGGATGAATTGAGTGGTGCCCAGTTCTTTACTAAACTTGATCTTTGTTCTGGCTACCACCAGATCTGTATGAAAGAGGCAGACATTCCTAAGACTACCTTTAGAACTCATGAGGTCCACTATGAGTTTTTGGTCAAGCCCTTTGGTTTGTGTAATTCTCCCTCCACTTTCCAAAGCCTCATGAATCATGTCTTTCATCCTTTTCTCAGTCATTTTGTCTTAGTTGTCTTTGATGATATCCTCATCTATAGAAAAACCTGGATAGACCATCTTTCTCTTGTGAATCGAGTTCTCTATCTACTCTCTTAGCACCAACTTTTTCTGAAACAATCTAAATTTGATTTTGATGCCTCAAAAGTCGAGTACTTGGGTCATCTTGTTGGCAAGGCCAGCGTTAGGGTGGGTCGTAAAAATATTGAAGCTATGCAAGACTGGCCTCACCCAAAGACTCTCAAAATCTTGTGTGGATTTATGGGATTAATAGGTTATTATCACAAGTTTGTTAAGAATTATGGAAAGATTGCGGCACCTCTCACTATACTCCTTAAAAATAATTATTTCACTTGGACTCCAACAACTGCTCAGGATTTTCAAACCTTGAAGATGGCCATGTGCACCACTCCAGTCCTGGTCCTTCCTGATTTCACAAAGACCTTTGTCCTAGAATGTGATTCTTCAGGGAAAGGAATTGGTGTTTCCCTTATGCAAGAGGGTCGTCCTTTGGCCTTTACCAACAAACAACTGTCTGAACTAAATTTGGGCAAATCAATCTATGAAAAGGAAATGTTTTCTATTATGTATGCCATTGATCTTTGGCGCCATTATCTATTGGGGAAACGATTCCAAATTAAGATAGACCATCAAAGCCTCAATTATTTTATGGAAAAACGCATTTCCTCCCCAGAGAAACAAAAATGGGTGACTAAGATCTTTGGATATGATTATGAGATCATTTACAAGAAAGGAAAAGACAATGTGGTTGCGGATGCACTTTCCTGAAAATATGAAGATGAAGGGTCCCTTTTTTCTCTCTCCTTCATTGTACCAGATTGGCTCCAAGTTGTTTTCCAGGAATGGCTACATGATCCCAAAAGTTTTCATTTGATACAACAATTGCAGTCCAATTCTCCATTTTCCCCAGGGTACTCTTTCCTCCATGATGAGATTTGAAACAAAGGTCGTTTGTATTTAAGTAAACAGTCAAAACTTAAATCCACAGTAATTTCGGAGCTTCATGCTACACCTGCAGTTGGGCACTCCGAGTTTACCAAAACCTATGACATTGTCAAACGTTCTTTTTTTTGGGATGGTATGAAACATGACGTTCATAATTTTGTGGCTGAATGTGATGTGTGCCAATGCAACAAGGGAGAAACAGTCAAATCTCCTGGCACACTACAACCGCTTCCGATTCCACCTGCTATTTGGTGGGATATCTCTATGGATTTTATTGTAGGCTTACCTAAATTGGGAAATAAATCAGTCATCATGGTGGTAGTTGATTGTCTTTACAAGTATTCTCATTTATGTTCTCTTCAAAACCCATTTACAACATCCACTGTGGATCAACTTTTCATGGCTCGGGTCTTCAAGCTTGATGGCATGCCACATTCTATTGTTTCTGATCGCGACCCAACTTTCACCAACAATTTTTGGCAAGAACTGTTCAAGTTACAAGGCACCCAATTGCATCTCAACACAACTTATCATCCCTAGACTGATGGTCAAAATGAAGTTGTCAACAAGTGTTTGGAAACATATTTGAGGTGTTTTGCCTTGGAAAATAAAAATCAATGGGCTCTATGGTTACCACTAGATGAATGGTGGTACAAAGCATCATACCATATAACTACCCACATGACTCCTTTTGAAGTGGTATATGGACAAAATCCACCTTTAGTTCTCTCATATTTTCCAGGTGTCTCGAAGGTCCAGGCGGTTGACCAAACACTTACAGTTCAAGATGCTATTCTCCGTACCCTCAAAGAGAATTTGGTCATGGACCAGAATCGCATGAAGAAACAAGAAGATCAAGGTCGCTCTGAACGTCAATTTGTAGAAGGGGATTAGGTGTTTCTTCGATTGCAACCTTACAATAAAAATTCCCTCAAGGATGACCATTGTCAGAAACTAGCGCCCAAATTTTATGGACCTTATATTGTTCTCAAGCATGTGGGACAGGTGGCCTATCAGTTAGCTTTTCCCGGTGATTCTAAGCTACATCCTATTTTTCATGTTTCCTGCTTAAAGAAGGTGCTTGGAACTAAGGGCCAAACTCAAACCAACCTTCCCAAGTTGGCCGAAGAAGGCTCCATTTGGCTACATCCACAAGCAGTTTTGGACCAGTGTGAGATTTGACGAACCATCAAGGAAGTGTTAGTCCAGTGGAAATATACAACCCCAATAGATGCCACTTGGGAACCATCTACCATTCTATAACAATTTTCGCATCCCAAACCTTGAGGACAAGGTTGTTTTTAAGGAGGAGGACATGTTAGAGACCTAACCCCTCACGTAGGTAGAATACTATATTCCAATGTAATAAAGGTCAATATTAATAATTCCTAGCAATAAGGAAGAATAAGACGAATGTAAGAAGACCTAATAGAAACTTCCGCTTCTAGAAGGATCTTCCTCTAGATGGTTCTTTTGATAGACATATTTAGTATAAATAGGAGTTGAGGATATAATAAATTTTGTCTTGGATATTATTGTAATAGATATCTTCTCTTCTGGAGGTTTCCCCCTCAAAGAGGCAAGTGAACATTGCTCTCAGTAATCCAAGTGCTCTTTCTGGTGTTATTCTGGTATCATTTTGGTATTATTGTGGTGTTGTTTTGTTTATATTTTTGTTCATATTCCATTTCTAACATTTTATTTATGTTCTGCATACTTTTTATATCTGGAATATTACAGGGAATGTCTCAAAGATCAAGTACCAAAATGTGTAATATAAACAACTGAGAAGTGCATCACATGAGTACAAATGAACTGGGCGATGTTCCTAGTAAACCAATTCTTAAGGATTGCAGGGAGGCACAAGATAAAGGAACAAAATTCCATTATGCATGGCTATTGATTTCGATTTCATTAGTGGCTTGGAGGGAGCCAAAATACACTCAATTTATGAGAATTGTGAAGAAACCATGTTTGGAAGGAAGATATGTGAACTTGTGGCATACTGCACACAAGGAAAGACAATTGGATAATAACATCACTTTCTATGTTTACAAGGAGATAATCTGGTAGGGAATCCAGGTTACATCATTCATACTACTATAGGTAGTGGAATAATACAAGGTGATTGCAAGTTTTAAAGAAGGAAGACACGATATATATATCCAAGCCAAGAGGGACCCAAATCAACAATGGCTAACAACAAGATACAAGTTGACAAGAGATGAGGTTGGACATATTATAAAATACTAGGAGGAAGAATGGAAAACCCTAGTACTGGAAATGGAGCCACAAGAAACAAAAGCACCAGAGAATGATTGAGAAGAAGAAGAAGAATAACATGAAGGACAAGGAAATGGTGCACGAGACACACAAAACTTAGTACCACACACTGGAGAGAAGATGAAATAACATGATAAGGGGAATTCAATACACCAATGCAAGAAGAGGAAAGCATTCAAGGAAGTGGTCTCCTAGGCCTCGATAGAGGATGACCTAGATAAAATAGGATATCAAGTAAAGGAAGTGACAGATGAAGCATTTCAACATGTGCCATAGAAAAAAGAGGAGATACACATGTATGTGTAGGAGAAAATAGCTTCACTGTGTCAACTTTTGGAAGAAAACAATATAGCACCATAGTAAAGGATAGAGGAAGAATAGATGGAGAGTACATTGAATATTACAGAAGCAAGATCGATGACCTATCACCCATCAGAAGTATCAATAGAGTGTCGAATGATAAAGATATCACCAGGGGATATAGAGTTACCCTCGATAGAGATGTAGGAGAAAGAAAAATCCTTAATTCATATTGACTTAGTATTGTTGCAATGGCTGATGAATATATTAATGGGTTTGCTGACAAGTGTTATGAAGGAGATAAATTTGCATGCAGAGTCGAAGATGATGGAGATGAACAAAGTGACAAATGATAAGGCAACATTGCAGATAGAATACATCAAATTTATGATGGAGAGGAATGAGTATGAACATAAAGCAGAAATGATACAACAGGCAATCCAAACTTTTTATAGTGACATTTCAAAGGTCTCGAAAGAAGTAGATACTCCATTAGAAGAGAAAGTGTCAAATATTAGTGAATCCATTAAGGGATTCCACCCGAAGATAGTAGACATAGAAGTGTTCACTTTGCCAAGCACTCCACCTGAGGAAAGGGAGAAAAGGGAGAAGAAAACGATGAAAACAGTGGAAAGTATCAAGAGTTTGGAGGATGAGTGTTCCAAGTTGTATGAAGAAAGCACACAATTATGGGATCATCTACATAAGATGCATAGTTGCAAGGAATAGAGAAGAAGTTGTAGGCTATGCAAGAGAAGGAACAAAAGTTTAAAGATATGATGAGCACTTGACCACCAACAAAAAACATGGTTGCAATCATGGAGAATAGGAAGTTGTACTTAGACATGAACCAAATGAGAGAAGAACAGTAGGATCATGCACATAATATTGAGACGCTATATGAGGAAGAATTCTAGGTAACAGAGGAACTTGCATTTGCACAAGGCATAATGAAGTAGGAAGTGCAAGAGAGTGCGGAGAAGCTGAAGTCCCACATTATTGTAGAGACAACAGAAGGAATTTTGCGACAGGAAACACAAGTAAAGGAAAATATCGTGACGACAAGATAAATGTTCCATAAGTGTTTTGCGACGTGAAATAAGTCCTGAAGTGGCTCGGGATGAGCCATAGGTCAGTGTTGGGGGCCTATTGGAGTAGGACATTTTGGGACAAGTTTTTGGATCTACGCAGAAGAAGGAAAGTAATTGGTACGTTTTCATGACCAATGTGCGCAAAAGAAGGAAGTTAGTTAGGCCTTTTGGTCCATTTCGTACCTGGCTAAGCCCTAATGTAAAAGTATAAATATGTAAGGGTTTAAGTAGAAAGTAGGTCATGATAAGTCTAAGATGAGTCATGTTGAGAAAGTGAGCTTATTTGGATAGGCGAGAATGAGCTAAGTGTACACTATATGTGTGACCGACAAGGGCATTTTGGGAATAACTGGGTTATCATATATGAGCGCAATGCGCAAATTTTGTAAGATATGATGCTAAATGATAATATGAGAATATTTTCATTGTGGATGTAGCCCATATTGGGTGAAGCATGTTAAAATATGGTGTCTTTGGTTTATTCTTTGATGTGTTTGTTTACTGTTCTATTTATTTCACACACTTAATGTATGTTGGGCAATATGAATCTATTGTATGATGTTATGGTTATGCACACCTAATGAATGTTATAATGAATCATTGTTAAGTTGAATGGTTAGAATGAATTCCTCACATTCCTCCATGACTGCAGAAACCTGGCTCTTGTAGTCCCATAGATACCTCGGGTGAGACTTCACTTGCTTATAAGTGATGCCAAAAGGGTCCGTATATTAAGGGTTTTGTTGGTGAATACCTGTTGAACCTTGGTTTTTCCCACTATGCTCCAACAACCATGACAATATTCTAGGTTCATAATGCAAAAAATACTTCCCTAGTGGGGAAACCATGTATAAAATATTTCACTGTTTTACTTATAAATTGTAAGATAAAGCTAACAAGTCTAGGATGTCTAATCCATATTTGTAAACTAGAAAAAACATACAAAAAATAATAATTAACCAGGAGAAAAATTATAGAAATTCTTAGGAACCTGAGGCTCCATTATTTTCAGGCTTCCAACCATAATAGAGGACATGCCAAGACTATTTCCAACAATAGAGACACCAACATTTGGATGAGCATTCACAGCTCTAGGATCAATGCTAGCAGTGGGTGGTTGGAAAATTCCCCCATGATTTCGTGCCAACCAGGTTATAAATTTGGACATATACTCCATCTGTATCTACAACATCTCCATGCAACCTTTGAGATGATGAAATTCTTCGCCTTTAGGAAGCATGCCAAGAGTAGCCATCATTTTTATATGCCAGTAAAGGTCAAGGGTGTGGAAAAACTTGGAGTTTCGGGTCCTGGTGCATCCCAGATCTATGATCACAATTCCTACTTGAAAATTGACCTTTGAGTCTTCCTTGAATTCACGGGATAGGAAAACCTCATATTCTAGGGATGACATGGCCACTTTGTCATCCTTAGGCACACAATTTTCATAGCATTCATAATCTTTGAGTGCTTCCTTTGCTGCTTGAGATAGCCCATCCCATGAATTACCTATTCCCGAAGAGTAGGGATTACGTCCACGAGTTGCCATTAAAAGGGAGGACACAACAAAGGGAGTGGCAGACCAATGAAAATAGGGCTTACAAACAAGAATAAGCATATGAAACATATCCAAATAGCCAATATTACAGATGCAACTAAAGACAAGAGGCTTCTTTAAATTCTAAATAAACTTACCAAGTTCCCCACCATTCTCATGGATAGCTATGATGAGTGCTCTTATGGAAACAAGCTCTCCAATTCTCAGTCAATTGGTCATGTTTGTACTTGGCATCAAATCATGCAATGGAGAATTCATCAGCATGATGACCATACTAATGTGAAAACTAATAAGAGACAAAGTATTCTCCCTCTCCCACATGTGAACGATCTAAAACTTCATGGAAAACTCTAACACATTATTTTCCATAATGGCATTGGATACTATCAATTTGAGAAGCGATAGAGATTGGTCCAGGTTAGAGCTCAGGAATAATGGAGGAGGTGACATTTTGATTTCCTAGATGCAACATGTGGGTTTCCCTTGTACTCGAGTCGTGCGACACATGATCCACAACCGATGCTTTTTCATGCATTCTAGTGGACACTTCATTTAGGGATTCAATTTCATATTTTGAATCCATATTATCTACGCATTTTAATATGGATTTTCCAAGTGATATTTTTCTTACTAGTATGAGATAATTATCATGGAAATACCATATGGAGGATGTAATAAGAATTAAAGTATTGTGATGGATTAACTCGGGAAAAGAACAAGTCCCCACTGATGCCGAAAAAAAATCCAAATGGGATAATACAAATGACGAAGCACATGTAATTGGAATGTCCATTTCTTGTGATTTGTGATTTCACCTTCAAGGAATTGATGACCCAGATGAAGCATCGGATAATATAGAAGCCATATTTGGTAGACATAATGTGATTCAAGCCCACCACATTGAAAATCAATTAATTACTTTAAGTCCCAATGATTTTCCTGGAATTGAATTATTTTTATCTAAGTTAAAAGAACTTAGAATTTTACTTCAAGACTATAAAATAGATATAAATGATGACCAATGCTAATATGTTATTCTTCATAATATTGGTAGTGCACATTTTTTCTTTGTATCTACCTTTTATTCCACCAGAGAAGCTCTAGGGGGTGCTTTCCAAGCTCCCACTCTTGAATCTTTTTGTGATTCTTTGATTAGAAAAAAAATATAATATCTTGCAACTTGGAGTGATCAATTGTTGGAACATTGGGTTCCTTGGTAAACCTCACCTTGTCAGATTAAGGGAGTTGACCAATTATTTGGGACGACTGCTGACTAAATATAGTTGGTTGTGTCCACATTGGGATTCTAGATCCACTTTTCATGGACAATTACAACTAATGTGATCCATGGTTGTTTGGTTTGGTCCATAACCAAACCTATTTTTTATATGGTCCCTCAGATCGGTCTACCATTGAATCATGAATATCAATCTTGCTTCAGTGAAATGATGTCTTTATACATCACCACTTCTTTTATATCATGTTCTCCTTTGCGGTTATGTTCCTGTCCCAACAGGGTATCCAATATGTTGGGGCTTTTGATCTCGAGTTCGTAGACAAAAATAATTAGGTTGAGACATTGGTGAAGCCATTATGGATTGAATGTGTGATTCTTCCTTGGTGAAAAACTGAATTAGATCTCAATGCATACAATTGGAGTTTATCTCTAATCATTCTAGGCATGATGCCCTATTTTTTTTGTGTTTTGATCTGTTGTGTTGTATTGGACTAGCTTAAAAATCAACTAGGGTTTTATATTGGTGACTTGACTAGTGTTTGCTTGAGTTTTCTTGCCTGATTGTTACATGGTTTGTTGGTTGGGTAAGATGATTTTTTATACATAGCATGGTTTCTATCATATGATTTGAGTCTAATTCGAAAGAGTGAATGTTTAATTCATGCATCTGGTTGCTTGTTTGGGTTTCAAATATATGCATACATCGATTAGAGGAGGTTCCAACAATCATTTCAACACTATAGTTCGACTAAACCCTTCAACCATTTTCTTGCCCATTGACTATCGATCGAATTCCATTTGTGGCTTTGCAAATTGACTGTAATCATGGCACATTTCTCTCGACTATTGGAGGGTTGAACCAATGATACATTGGCCAAATAAGGAGGGAATCAATCGATAATAATTGAATGTGGAATAATTATTGTTTTCTAGTAGATTTCAACTCAGAACACTTAGAATCAGAGTGATATTTTTCATCCAGAGGCATCTCCAATTCCAACATTATTCACTTCATTTGCGGTTTCAACACCTTTAAGATCAACTCTCTCTTCTTCGACTCGACTAGTCAGAGCCCTCATCTATCGAATCAAATTGCATGCTCATGTGCCCATCGACTCAGTATTTGACTTCAACTTGTTTTTCTTACTCGTTGACTAATAATCGATTGCAAGCCTGACTGTGGCTCACCCGAATTGACACTTTGTCGACTGGACCAAACCAGTGTTTCATCGCTCAAAGTGGAGTTCCTCCCAGAATTTGTGTGTTTGGCTCCATGAGTAAGATCACCGACTAGATTCGTGAAATACTAGAGAATGTATTCCCTAGCTCAGTTATAACCATTAATTATACATTATGAGTTCATCATTAATTGCAAATCTTCAATTTCTCTTTTCTTCTACTCGACTTGTTGATCCATTTTGAGCAACTGTTTGCAAGTTTTTTGGATGTGGTATTACCCTCAATCAAAGATAGTATGCCTTGATGATGTTTTGAAGATAGCCTTATGACAAATTCAAAAATATCATATTGATTAAGCCACCTATAATTTGGTCGAACGAGCCTATCAAATACCTCTTTTATTGTTATTTTTTCGAATGGCATATAAATGACTTAGTCGACTGGTGATACTACAACACAAGATTTTTTTTATTTTTTCTCGATTTCCTTACACACTCACTATGACATTGAAGGTGATTATATTATTATGTTCTGTTGTTGGTAACCAACCTTACTATTTTAGGATGCTTCTCTTTGAGTTCATTCATTAAGATGGGTAAACAATTGTCGACAATCTGTGAGTAGAAATTTGTTGATAAACTTGGTCAACAAGTCATTACATTGAATTATATCATTTCCTTATTGTAGAAAGACAATTCAAGACTAACGAATTAGTTGACTAATGGAGATAACATGTTCCTGACTGCTATGGTTGAGAAATACAGGAGGGTTTCTTCCCTACAAAGAATGATGGAATCCTTTTTCTAGACACTTACAGATGAATTCCAAGATAAATTCGATCCTATTGAATATCTAGAGGAGAAAGTGAAAACTCTTCTTGGTCATGAAAGTCTACTAGTTGAGGGAAACCAATTCCCAATTGACTACTGAGGTTGCCCACTTACAAGCCTCTATTGATGAGATTTGTGAAGAAGCTTCTCCTCTTCAAGCATATCAAAATCGCCTATTTAATGAATATCAGGCATTGAAAGAAGATTATGATGTCTTAATGCTATATCTAACTGACAAGAATGATATTATTGAAGGATTAAAAGAATGCAAACCGAACCTTGAAGATGAAGTTCGTTGGCTACAAAATGTTGAGAATAAAATTGTTGTTGTTGAGATGTCATGATCACCTATTATTTCTTCCACCCTTGATACTCTTGATTGTAGTCCAGTTTTCTGTAAGAAAACTAATGATTTTTTTTTCTCCCATCTTTGAAAAAAACACTAAAGGTATTGGGTCTTGACTATTGAGAAACATGGGATATAGTAGAGGAGGACTTGGGAAGAATGGATAAGGTATTGTTGTTCATATTACCCCTACGATGAAGTAACCAAGAATAGGTCTTGGATATGATGTTGTTATTTCCTCCCTACCTACACTTGGCCTTATTGCAAATAGGGAAGTTTTATTTAATGGAAGTGGAGTTCAAACTAGTTTTATAGAAGAGTAACCTATTGTTAATTGTGATGAACAGATTGATGAGTTTCTTATTCATCACATGCCAAAATTTGAGAATATTGTGGTGGATGAAATTATTACTAATATGTCATTTTGTTCTACTCCTGTAAGTGAACCATAACCTAATCCTACATCCTTTTATCAACCAACACATAAATTGATTCCCTATCGTCATGCTCATCATACATGTTGAAGGAATGACTCTTATTCTTTCATATATTTGTAGAAGAGTCATGAAAGACAAAATCATGGACTAATGTTGGCTACCAGGATAGATTGTCATTGGATTGATGGATGGTCGTGGAGTAATCTAAATATATGTTTGAGGAATTCACATCATTTTGTATCTTCAGATGTGTAGTCATACAACATTCCTCTTTCTTACTATTGATTTCCTTGGAAGTGGTCGACTACGGTCGATCAAACATGACAATTGACTGAAGTTTTGATTGGGTTGTTTGTTTCCTGGTGTTTTCGACCAGACCTATTTTTTCTACTTATTTATCACTTAGTCGTGTTTACGGGGGAGGGTACTACTATTTATCGTACCTACTTCACAAAGACTATTGGATACAAATATTGTTGGATTAAAAGATACGATTGGATATGGAGATTTATTATCTTGATGCATTTATTGTCTAGTCGACTGATTGACTGGATCATGCTATTTTGGTGTCTATTTGACTTCCTAACTAGGACTATGTTTTGGATAACAATTTTGAAACCTATTTTGCATTAGATGACTTCATTTTTTGCATTGATCAACATTGATGGTGACAATTTTGTTTTATTGTGTTTGATTAGCTTTTGCAGTTAGAACAAATTAAGGGGGGGGATTTGTATGCTATGTAATTTGTTTTCCTCCAAGATGAGTTTACAAGGGGGTGTTGGAACATTGGGTTCCTTGGTAAACCTCACCTTGTCATATTAAGGGAGTTGACCAATTATTTGGGATGATGGGTGACTAAATATGGTTGAAAATCAATTGTGCATCAATGAAATATTGTCTTTAGAGACCACCACTACTTTCATATTTGTGTTATTCTCTATTTTTATTTTCTTGTCCCAACATCAACACTATAGGTACATCTAAAAAATCCTTAGTGTCCTATAAAAAAGATAAACCCAAGAAAAAAAAGGGTACCAAAAACCTAATTTCTAGCTTCTACTCCCAATGGTGACAAAGGACCAAAAACAAAGAGGAAGAAGATTGATAGGAATTGCAAATTTTGTGGGGAAGATGGTCATATAGATTCTAAATGTTTTAAAATAATGGAATCCTTAGAAACAATTATGAAGAAGTACAAAATCAATTTTGATTCTTCTTCTTCTAACTTTTCCTCTTAGGGACATGCACTTCTGGCTATGATTTATCCTTCAATACAACATCTACTTCTTCTTTTGATGAATGGATTATTGATTGTGTAGCATCTCATCATATGACTAAGATTAAAGCTATTTTTTCCACTCTCAATGAATGTAATACCAAACAAATATTTGTTGTTGATGATAGATATCTTAATGTTGTAAGCTATATAATAGTTTAGGTATATAATGATAATTTCAATGATGTATTATGTGTTCCAAGTATTTTCTGCAAACTTCTATCTATGTATCATATCACTCATTCAGGTGAAGGTAAATCCATAGAGTTTTCAACTCACCAAGTTGTAATCAAGGATTTAAAACATCCTAAGCATGCCCTACCAATTGTAATTGTTGATGATATTAATAGGTTGTATAAATTTGACAACTTTGGGTCATCATATTTTTCATCATTTTTTTTTTATCTTTGTGATGACTTGAGAAAAATTTGGCATGATTGGTTTGGTCATATAAACTATCATTCATTGTAACAACTATGTAATCAAAATATGGTGACTAGTCTTCCTCTTGTTTCTTACATAGATGGTGTTTGTGCTAGTTGTGTTTTCAAAAAATATCATCAAGACAATTTTGACAAATGTGCCTTTTGGAACACCACGACTCCTTTGTAGCTTGTTCAAAGTGATTTGTGTGGCCCACTTTCTTCTCCTTCTTTATCTGGGTGCAAGTACTTCCTAAATTTCATGGATGGCTTCTCCAGATGCACTTGATTTTACTTCTTAAAACTTAAGAGTGAATTTTTTGACATGTTTTTGGCCTCCAAGGTCCTTGTAGAAAACAAATTTAGACATTAACTTCAAAGGTTAAGAACGAATAATGAAAGTGAATATGTGAACAACAATTTTACAATTTACTGCACTACACAAAACATTCAAATGCAACATATTGTTTCATATACACCACAACAAAATGGTGTTGCTAAGAGAAATAATCTCACATTAAAATAAATGGCTAATTTTATTATCCATTCTAAGAAATTAAGTCTTTATTATTGGGCATAAGCCATCAACTGTGAAAATTACATAGTAAATCACACTCCCACAAAGGCTTTAAGAAATATAACACCAGAATAATCATGGACTAAAATTAAGCCCAATATAAGCCAACTTTCATGTATTTGGTAGTGTAGCATGGGATCTCATTCTCGACGAGAAAAGGAAATCATTACAGTCTCAAAGTGAGATATGTGTTTTTTTTTTATATTCTAATTATATAAAATCTTATCACCTTCTTCAACATCATTCCAATGAAATATATATTAGAAGAGATGCTGAAAATATCTTGGCCTATGAGCCTAATTTGGTGCTTGTGCCATCTTTTTCCTACACGCCATCTTCGACATTTGTTATAATACCCCTAGGTCGAACCCCAATTGTAAATGTAAATTCAAATGTACTTAAGCTGGTGAGTTGTTTGATATCATTTTTTATGCACCTTTCATGGTATAGTGAGCACATGTACTACGCACTAAAATGATGAAGGTGTGCACATTCCAGGATACCACGCCCAACAAACTTAAGTGTGCTCGATTTTGAGGCCAGGGAGCCTTTGTCTATATGTTGTGTTTTATATGCTAGTGAGCTAGTTATTATAAGCTAGGAGGCTTATGTATTGAATTAGGCCAGAGAGCCTAGATGCTAAAGGCCAGTGAGCTTATTTTTGTACATGTATTATCATTAATATAACGCATTATTTCATGTAGACAGACCAAGATAAAATATTATGGGGGACTAAAGTCCACTAGTTAGGGAAAGGGGGATAAGCTAGGGAGCTTAAGACAAAAAGGAATATTATATTAATATTCCTTAAAGTATAAAGTATGGATAATTATTTTATCCTAAGTTCTAAGGATGGGGACAAGTGGGCCAAAGTGGTTCTCAACATGACAAGTGTCATTTTGCGAACATGCATACATATAGTTTGGAATTAGTTCATTTTCCCATTCATTCCATTATCATTCACTCACAGATTCAACTATCCTTTGTACCTTCCTGTACATGTATCTATACCCATAACCATACCCATACATGTATTTGTACCCATACCTATATCTATACCCGTACCTGTATATTTACTTGGTTAGCTTGGGAGTTGGGCTGAAGAAGCGAGTTGTTAGGCCCATGGGATATTGAGGATGTGGGTTGTTAGGCCCGTGAGAAATTCTCTCTAGGTGAGAGAATTGTTGGGAATTGATTTCCCGAAGGTGCCAAATTGTAGCTACTAGGCTCTGAGACTTCCTATCTGGCCTGTTGCCGAAGCCTAAGAAAGGAAGGGGTGCAATTGAAGGATTGTTGAGTAGAGAAGGGGCACACTTCTTAGGGTGGGACAGGCATGTGGGGAATGAGGGACTGTAGGATGTTAGTTTGAGTTGGCACCTGTGACAGAGTCTTTCCTGTTGTCTGAGATACATCATCTTGGTTAGGAATCCCTTTACCCAGGTGGAGTTTAGTCCCATCTCGGGGGTGGCCCACTGCTGAGAGTGATGAGAAACATGGTCTAAGGCTGGGAGGTTTGTGGAATTTCTGCACGTAGTTGGTGATATTCTTACCAAGATAAGTGCCAATTGGGTGTTAAATTACATGTTGCATTATTATTTATGTGTTTAATTTTATGGGTTTTTCCTATGTGTGTTGCATGTGTATTTTTATTATTGTTCTATATGAATTTGTTCATTTGCAAAATTTATTTGTCTATTTTAAGTTATATATACATAAAGTTCCGCAATATTTTTTGTGTGTATATATTTTAATTTGTATACAGTTCGAAAATATTTACGTGGCATAGAATAATTGGATGTTGGGGATGTTACAATATGGTATCAGAGCTCCAGTTTTCAACACTGAGCCTGGATGGGCTGAGAAAGTTGATTTGAAAAGAAATTTCACAGAGAATTGATTTCGAAGTGGCCAAATTTCAAGTTACAGAGCATCCATGGTAAAAATTAGAAGCAATTGAGTGGAATTGGGCAAAAGCCCCAATTTTTGTTGTTAAATTCATGGGAAAATTGAGAAATTTGGCCAAGTAGTGAGATATTCTTAATTTAATATCTGTTCTAGCAAATTCAGACTTGGAATTGGTTGAATTTTAAGTAACAGGGAATCCATGACAGATGGAGCGATATTAGTTGATTAAAATTCTCAATTTGTGAATTGAGTTTGGGAAAAATTCGTTCCAGGAATGTCAACCAACAATGATTTGTTGTTGCAAAGGTTGAATTGGTGTAATCAGGGCGAAATTGAACAAATTTCATAGTTGCAGAATGTTTATGGTGAAAATTGGGAAAACATTTGGCAAAAGCCCCAATTTCTATAGCAGAATTCACGAGGAATTGATGCACATAAAAATGAATGTGTGTTGGTGTGCGCACTAAAAATGCATGATGCGCAGTGAAAATCTTGTGATGTGTGGAAAATAAGCATGAGTGGCTACGTGCACTAAAATTTGGTGCTACGTGATGTAGAGTGGTAATGCGCAAAAAATAATGGTGCGTGGGTGTGCACACTTAACTTTGGCGCTGCATGGTGTAGAGTGGTAATGCGCAAAAAAATAATGGTGTGCAAGTTTGCGCATTTAAATTTGGCATTGCATGGTGCATAGTGATAATGCATGGAAAATATTGGTGCACGGGTGTGTGCACTTAAATTTGGTGTTGTGCGGTGCATTGTGGTAATGCGCAGAAAATATTAGCGCACGGGTGTGCGCACTTAAATTTGGCGTTGTGCGGTGCAGAGTGGTAATGCACGGAAAAATAATGGTGTGTGGATGTGATCACTAAATTTAGCACTGCATGGTGTAGATTGAGTGTGCACATGAATAATATTGGCGCATGTGGTGTGCACAATATTGGCAGATTGCATAGGAATTTTGTTGGTGCACGCGCAATGTGGGTATATTCCTGTCGCGTGACAGTTTAATTAATGGTGCGTGATGGGAGCGTACTAAACTTTGGCATGGTGTAGCGCATAGAGTGAAATTCGCACGGAATATTAGAATGTGACACAAAAAATTACACGCAAGAGGTATTAATGTATGAACCAAAATTGTGCACGGTAGATGTTGGTGTGCGACACAAGATATTGGCATGACAGAGAAGTGATCCACATTTTTTATATGTGCGCGGAGCATGCACTACCTTAGGTTGTTGCTTCACATGATAAATATGGGTGTACATGTTCAACTTTGTGAACGAGAAGTCGTTTGGATGGTGTACAACAACAGAAAGACAATGAATTTCTGCAACATTTTAAACTGTTTGAAGGTCATCTTTTTGTGGTGCGGTTTTGAGGCCCTAAACAACATTTTTAGCTACTCAAAAACTCCAAGAAAAGAGTGTGTACCGATACACACTTTATTTTTGTAGCTCAAATGAAAGAGCTCGAAGAGAGATTTCTAATGGTGTAAATCGTTCGTCAAATGGAGCTTTTATGAGGAAGTTACAGGACAAATAGTGGAGGGTAAACGTTAAGACCCAACTAACTTTGAAGGGCCATAAATTTCTACTCTGGAATTGGATTGAGGCATAGGAGTAGTCTATGGAAAGATATTGAACCATAGAAACTATTCCTTGAGTTGAATTAAAATTTTGGGCATGTTAAAAATGTTTAATACGGCAAAGAAGGTACCTATAACATTCCAAACCAAAAACAATAATTGGCCTAGAACTTTAGCAGGTTGTAACTAGCAGCCTAGAACCCAAAAAGAGGCAAAACTTGGACATACTATCCAAAAAATGTATATGAAGAAACCCAATTGAGATCCTACTAAATATTCAATGGAGTAGGTGCAAAAATTCGTAACTACATTGCAAAATTGCACCAAGTTGAAGAGTGAACAGAAAAGTTAATGGACAATTTTCAAATAACCATAAATTTCTGCTCAAGACTTAGAATTGAGAATGGAAGAAGGTATTGGGAAGGTATTGGACAATAGAATATAATTATTCACCCATAATAATGATTTGGGCATTCAATTTTCAGGAAATCAGAAGAAATAATTATGATGCATTATTGAACCAGAATGGTTCATATTTGTCAGATAGTTAGCTTAGGTTGATGGACAGTTGGTATGGATTGTTGGTTGATATTGTCAGACAATTGTCTTAGGTTGATGGAAAATTGGTATGTATTGTTGGTTTTCATTGATTTCAACCATTGAAGAGTGATATTGTAGATATATGTCAACCCTTGGAGAAAGTCTGGTAGAAAATTCCGGTAGCACAAAGGTTTGGGTAATGCACCCAAGTTTGTTTGATGTATAATGCTATCTATTTTCATATATTTGAAGGTAAGAATATTCTATATGGGTATTACATGTCATTCCATTTCTGGTGGTATGTGGAACGTCACATAACTCCTCACAATTAGAGAGTTATGACCATGTGAAGTTGGAGAACCCAGGTTTGGATAATGGACCCAAGTTTGTTTGATGGATAACGGTATGAGTTTTGATATATTTGTAGGTAATAATATTCTATATGGATATTAAATGTCATGACATTTCCAGTGGTATTTGGAATGCCACATAACTCCTCACAGTTAGAGAGTTATGGCCATGTGAAGTGGGAAAACCCTCATGAGTCATCTAGAAGCCCCAAAAGGTCAAAGTAGTCAAAGTGGTTTAAGAGATTTTTAGAAGGTAAATAATAAAGTGAAGTGATGAAGGTACTATAATTCAAAGTGAATACAAAATAAATTATTTAAATAATAAAGTTAATGGAGAAATTACTAAGTTCACAAGTGGTCAAAAGTGGGTTAACCCTAAAATAAGGAAAGTGGTTTAAGATGGTTAGAAGGTAACCCCTTGAGGTAAAGTGAAGTGATGAGTGTACTATAAGTCAAAGTGGATACAAAATAAATTATTTAAATAATAAATTTAATGGATAAATTA
>ML777285.1:852678-863500 GCA_009831015.1 Picea engelmannii | reverse complement strand
TATATACAGGTGAATGAAGTAACAAAAGGATATCTAAGCTGAATTTCAAAGAGAAGGTGAAGTAAAGAAGACCGAAATTCAAGGGAGGATAAATTCTTTTGATGATGCTTTCTAAGGTATGTGTTTTTCAGGTCATCTCACCATTTTCACAATAAATTGTTTTCTACAATGATTCAGACAGTTAAATTGATATTCCATTGAGAAAACATATCCAAGTAGCTATGGTACTAATTTCATCTTGTGGGTCGTTGTATTTTTGGAGTTACACTCCGTGGAAAATAGGGTTTGTGGCTAGTCCTGAAACTAGTCTAAAACATGTGTTTCGGGTAAAAGCGTCATAACTTCTTCATAACAGATCCAAATTTATTTAGACCAAATGTGTTGGTTAGATTACAGTCTATATTATTCTTTGTACAACTTTCAGATCCATACAACAAATATTCCATGCGGGGAACGCTCTACAATTTAGCTCTCTAGAATAAGCCATAATTCAACAAGGTGTGCCATTTTTACTATAACTTCTTTTATGAGAGGTTACAAGTAGTGAAACATGGAGGAATTGCATAAAACACACTAAAGAAAATTGTGTATTTTTTTTTGTATCTTTATTCATTACAGGTACATAGTTATGATTATTTCAAGTTAGGGTTGTTGACTAATCCAAAACTAGTCATGTGAGACTAAAGTAAAGTTTGATGAAAATGCTAGTCTCTTGTTGTTAAAGTTAAGGAAGGTTTGCAGGTATGTGATCATATACACCAGGTCTATTAAATAGATACACATCAGATTTGGATGATGAAATTGAAGAGGGATTTTGGTTGAGGTACATGTTGGGTACATGGTTGAGACAAGTAGTTGATAAGTTGGCCCATACACGAGGTGTATAGTTGATGATGTTGGTACATATTGATGAGTCATAGTTGATGAGTAGTTGATACATGATTGGTACATACCTAGTACATGTTTGGAGGCACTTGTTAGTATTATTTTTGACACATGGTTTATGGATGATGTAGCATACTTGTATTGGTATATTATTAGAAGCACATATTGATGTTGGTGATAATCATGAGTTGTTGTGTTATGCCTGGTTGATGCACATCTTTGAGAGTTGTCTTGGTTATTGATCTTGGTGAGTAGATCTGATTTGGTTGATAATATTGATGAGACAGGTTGTTGTGATAGGTTGTTTGGACAGGCTGTTTTGACATGTTATTTGTACAGGTTTGGTTCATGGTCGATTCACTTGTTCATGGTACATGTTGAGGTATAGGTTTGGTTCATGGTTGATGCAATTGTTCATGGTACAAGTTGATTATAGGTTTAGGTACAGGTTTGGTGCATTGTTGATGCAATTGTTCATGGTAAATGTTGATTATAGGTTGAGGTACAACTTGATGCATGGTTGATGCATATTTCATGTTTTTGGTGCAGGTTGATTGGTACAGGTTTACAACAGTATATCTCACAGTGATAGCGTGACAGTGGTTCCATCATTCTACTTATACGTTAGTGCAGTTGGATGGGTAAATGACAGGTGGTTGTAGCCACCTTCCGATTGTATTCGAAGAACATAGGGGGTTGTAGCCTCCTTTTGATTGTAGCCAGAGAATTGAGGAGTTGGATCTTCCTTCAAGTTGTAGCCTGAGAAACTAGGGGGTTGTAGCCTCCTTCTAGTTGAAGATGGAAAACAAAGGAAGTTGGTGCTTCCAATTAATGTAATTATTAAAGACATATAAGAAAAAGAAATCTGTGGTTTTCTCCCACTTTGGGTTTCCACGTAAAACACTGGTGTACTGTGTATGTGTGTGATTTCTCATTTGTTCATTGTTTATTTACTCTGCAACTTGTTAGCACTCTGTAAATTTTGTCCGAATGAATAGACAAATGATAGAGGTAACTGTTTCAACTAGATTTAGAGTTAAGGCACTAGCCTACTCAAATCAGAGAGGGCTCTCTCGTGTCACTTGATATTTCTTTGATAATCAGTGGCTAGATTTGGTTTGTTTAGGGGGGTTTTAACAAATTTGTTGGCAGGGAAGGGGAGGAACACTTAGGGCTATGGAGTCAAAATTATGAAATTGAATGAAAACATTGACTGGCCTGTTGAACTCTCCAGAGGATAAAGGCTAAATGAGGCAATGAATCTGAGTTATAACTTGAATTTAATTAGAGTGGTAAGAGGAAAGAGAAACAAATAACTACATCAAAGCATTACGAAAATGAATTCTGAATTAGCTAAGAAGAAACATACACAGTTTAAATTGCTTAAGCCAAGAGCATCAAATGATGAATTTTGGGCCTTTAACTCTCCAATTTAAATAGAAGAAAAATGTATATGGCATAAAAGATAATAGGAAACACATAAAATGAGGGAAGAAAAATCTCATATCACCACTATTAGAATATTTTCATAGAGACTTCAAAGCTGCTGCATATGTATTCAATTCAGCCCCAGAAAATTACAATGAAGTTTAGAACAACCAGAATTGTGCCCTTGCACTTCTGCCTACCATTAATACACTTAGAACCTCTAATACTTATACAATTCGAGTTCCTCCAGTGTGCAACCAGTTACAATAACTGAAATAAAACGTACATCTTCTACAATGATTACAAATGACAGTTTTCAGAAAACGTTGCATGGCCCTTGCAGATTCCTCTGACGCTCCAGTTCCTTCCTCTGCCACGTTCTCTTTGAAATTTCACTCATACTCTTTCAAATATAATTTCATTTGTCCATATTCTCATTAAACATTTGGGAATAATATATGAAATAAAAAATAAATCCCAAATATTTTCTATCTCGTAGAATTAAATTTCCATAATTTAATTCATGCCTGTGGTTCTTTAAAGCCATGCCTTGTTTTTCCCAATTCACCATTTCACTGTAAAAAACATTTACTGTTACCATTTCAGATGAAAAACATTTACTGTGTTATGTTTTTCCTAATTTACCATTTCACCATGAAAAAACATTTACTGTGTGTTTTTTCCAGTTTACCGTAACACCTTTTATCTTCTTCTTTTACTTATGTAAATATTTGGATAAAGAACTATCCAATTCTTCATTCACGTGCATCTTCCCATTTAAATCTTTTTCATGGAAATAAACATTAATTTCTTAAATCTTACCTCTGTAAAACTTTTTCACAGTGAGGAGGAATTTTATTTATTAGAAATTCCATAATTGTTGTTGAAATGCACTCTTGGAAAAATGTCGCACATTAAACATATGATAAATGGTGCATTTATTACATCGGGCTTGGGATGGAGTGGTTTAATCCAAACTTCTTTTATCTCCAATGTGCTCCACATAAAAACACATGTCCACCAAATAAACCACGATAGTTTTCCCTGACCCGCCTTCACATAATTAACCTCCTCGCTACTTCAATCCTCGATATGTATGTGCACCCTCCATCCAACCTTTGAATTTTCCACATTATAAATTGAGATAAGTGCCCATTATTTGGCGTGATGCCGCAGATTAAATATTTGATCAAATATTAATATAAATATTTTAATATAAAATTATTTATATTAATAATAAACCTTTTTTCTATTTTCTAAAGACTTTGGGAATATGAGGCTTAACACATGACTTTGTGGATAGGATAAGGGTGCTTAATAAAAGACATATTTTTAAAAAAAAAATTCAACGGGAATATGAAAATAAGGGTAAAAATGAATGAAGTGATGAAACTAAGGGATTTAGATAAGCATTAAGGCTAGGTATAGGTTTGGGATATTCCCAAAAAAATTTAACTCATGGAGGACAAGACTATTTTGGATGATCAGTTGAGTGAAGGATTTAGGTGATGAGAGCTTGATAGAGCTGGTGAAATTTTTTGAAAGTCTGAGTGGAAAAATAGGACAAGGACAAGACGCTTTGGGAAAAATTAATACAAATTAGTAGGTGATAACACAACTATTGAATGATAATTCTACATTGACATAACACTTGCATTTTATGGTGAAAAAGGATTATATTGCAATATTATTGATTCACCCCCCCTCTCAGTAATCCAACAATTGGTATCATAGCAGGTTCCTTCAGGAAAGAGTTTAACCACTGGAAGGAGATCAGGATTATTCTGAGAATGGAGTACCAATGTTTAATGGTCAGAATGGTTTTACGTATGAGACGTGGAGCATAAGGAAGAAAGTATTTTTACAAGCACAAGGAAATTATATTTGGCTATCAGTTGTTACAGGATATGATAGTTCAAAAAGGGAAAAGACTGCAGCCAAAAATGAATTGAAGAGGAATAAAAAATTAGCAATGGATTTCATCTGGGAAGGATTACCTAATCTGGTAAGACAAGAGGTTGGTAAATGTTCATCAACCAAAGAAATTTGGGATAAGTTACATGACATATATTCTTCACCCATCGCAGATTCATAAAATTCCAAAGAATATGTAGATACAGAACAAGAAGAAAGATGTTCATCATGTCAGACAGATTCATAAGAGGAAGAGTATGAAGAAGCAAAAGTTTATTACAGAGAAAAAATGATCGGTGCAATTGAATATCCAAAGAAAGAAAGAGAAGAAAACAAGCCATCCAATAAAGAATTGATGAAGCAAAAGGAAAGTGTTCAAGGTTCTGAAAAAGATCAGAAGGTCATCAAGAATTTAAGATCTCAACTAGAAGAGGCCAGAAGAATCGAAGAAACTCTAGAATATCAAAAGAAATGTTTAGAAGCCAACATAACAACACAAAAGGAAGAAGCATAAAAGAGATAAAATATACTGATGGATCATCTCAAGGAAAGAACCAATGACTTAAACCAACTTGAGGATTATTTTGGTTAATAAGAGAGAAGACTAGAAGAAGAAATAATTACATTGAAAATTCTTCTTGAAGAAGCAAAGAGAAAAAAATAGGTCATGAAGTCTCAGATAATGAAGAAAGAAGAAGAGGTTGAGAATTTTGAAGAATAATTTGTCACACTAAGATTCAAAATCATCAAGCTCAACAAGAACGTTGAAGAGACAAAAGAATCCACATTAGTTGTAGAGAATGAAGAGAAGCACTCTACGTTGCTAGAAAAGAAGAATGAAGAAAATAGAAAGAGTTATGTAGAAGTACTAAAATGAATGAATCATGGTCAACCAGAATATAAGAAAACTAATAAAGATACATTTTCAAGAAGACCATCCATGTTCAAGCCACAAAGAAGCTTCAATCATGATCATGATCAGTCAAGGTAGAAATTCAGAAGGACTACACCACAAACAAGATCATTCACTCCCAGGTATGCAAATTTATTTTATGGTCATTGTTTTTATTGTACTAACTTTGGACATAAGGTTGTAGATTGCAGGGATTATAAAAGAAATGTTCAAGAAAGAAATGCCTATGTGGCCCCACGTAACATTGAATGTTACAAATGTCATAACTATGGACACATAGCTTGTGATTGTAGAAGCATGATCGATACTTCCATGAAAGAGAACACTGATATGATATATAATAAAGTATGGATAAGAAAACAGGAAGAACAAGTGAACAAAGACTAGGTCCCAGAGATCACAAGATTGGCAATAAAACAAGATGAAGAAAAATCTACAGAGAAAAAAAAAGGATGTCAGAAAGGTTTGGAAAATAAATGAAAGAAAAGAAGGAAAAGTAAATAAGGAACAGGTTCAAGAGATTGTACTTTCAGGTATTGTAGTGAAATATGAATCCATAGACAGAAAGAAAGAATTCAGAGCTCATAGAGATGATGAATCTACCAATAAAGATGATGATGAGTACACATCAGAGAAGGAATTATTCTGAGCCATCCAAATTAAATACTCCCAAGTAATATGAATATTAGATAGGGGGAGTCTATGCGATAGATGTGACAGACCAAAGAGACATCCTTCAAGTAGCTTACAGAGTTTGAGAAGACAAATCCAGAATCGTCAGTTAGTAGAAGTACAGTTTGATAGATTAATCAAGGCTTCATGATAGTATAGTGATAAATGGATCAGCATTATGGAGAGTTGCGCAAGTAGAGTCTTGGAAAGTATGGAAAAAGATGGATTTGTAAGAATACTTAGAAGGTTTGGAAAAATATATGAAAGTGGATGAGATCATGGATTCATAGATTGGTTCAGAGAGTGGTTCAGAGACAAAGGAACATTATCATAATGGATGATAATTACATAGGAAATGGCTCGAACAATGCTAATGGATTCCAAATTGACAGATATTTTTTGGACACATGCAGTGCATACAATAGTTCACAGTCAAAATAGAGTAATTCTCAGAAACAACAATGACAAAACTCCCTATGAACTATGGAAAGGAAGCACAGACAACAACCTTTACATAAAGGTAACTCAAGGTAGTATTTTATTAATTGAAATTTATATTGATGATATTGTTTTTGGAAGTACTAATGACAGATTAAGCAAGAAATTTGCAAAGGATAAGCATAATGAATTTGAAATTTCATTACTTGGAAAACTATCCTTCTTTCTGGGTCTTCGGATATGTCAAAGAAACCAAGGAATTTTTATTTCTCAAAACTAAGTATATCAAATAAACGCTAAAGAGGTTTGGAATGGAATATTGAAAACTAGTTACCACTACTATGCAAACTAGTTGCAAGTTGAGAAAAGAAGATGATTCAAAGTCTACACACCAGAGGAAATACAGGTCAATGATTGGTAGCTTACTATATGTGACAACATCCAGACCAAATGCAGGCAGTTGGATAGGTGGAACGATTTCAAGCAACACCAAAGGAATCACATGTATTATTAGTGAAGAGGATTTTCAGATATCTCAAAGGAACAAAAGAGTTTGGATTATGGTATCCAAAAGGAGAGGATCTATCACTTATTTCCTACACAAATGCAGATTGGGTAGGTTGCATTGATGATCGACGAAGCACCAATGGAGCAACGTTCTACTTGGGTGAGTGTTTAGTATCATGGCTATGAAAGAAACAATCATCAATATCTTTATCTACACTCGAGGCATAGTATATTGCAACAAAAACATGTTGTATATAGGTTCTATGGATTTAAAAAACTCTAACATATATACAGGTTGAGTATGATGAGCCCATTCCAATCTATTGTGACAATACAAGTGCCATCAGTATCTCAAAGAACCCAGTGATGCACTCCAAAACAAAGCACATTCCAATCAATTATCACTTTCTATAGGAACAGGTTGCAGAGAGGAACATCCTAGTTGAATATGTGGGCACAATAGAAAAAGTGGCAGACATCTTTACAAAAACACTTCCACAAGAATCCTTTGAGTATCTTCACCAGAGAATAGGAATAATTTCTACTCCAAAATGAATGCTTTTGAATGATTATCTTATATGTCTTAGATGTACACAAGGAAGCACCATAAATAGGACAATTCAGGTTGGGAGATCAGTTTCAGGAAGAGTTTTGTTAGGGGGAGCAGCCCCAGATGGAAAGATACATTTTCCATTGATGACAAAGGGAGAGAGATTTATCAGATGAAAAGGTAAATTCTTGGAGAGAGAGCATAGATGCATGCTTCTAAGGGGAGCGATTGTCACAAGGGAAGAATGAGCGATATGACTTAAGATTGATACCCTTTGTCAAAGGGGGAGATATTATTAATATGAAGGGAAAGAGAATAATCAGAGGCTTATAAACACAAATAAAAATAAAAGGCATGTAGACAAGGGGAGCAACCCCAAGGAGAGTTCAGTCAGGGGGAGCAACCCCAAAGGCAGATACCCTTTACCATTGATGTCAAAGGGGGAGAGATAGAAACATTGATGAGGAGTATAAGCATGAATTTTATTATAACTAAGTGTTTCCATCAATGTTGGTGTTGTCATTAATGCCAAAGGGGGAGATTGTCAGATACTTGGCTTAGGTTGATGGACAGTTGGTATTGATTGTTGGTTGAGATTGTCAGATAGTTGGCTTAGGTTGATGGAAAATTGGTATGGGTTGTTGGTTGTAATTGATGTAAACCATTGGAGAGTGATATTGTATATTGAAGTCAACCCTTGGAGAAAGTCCAGTAGCGAATTCTGGTAGCACAAAGGTTTGGGTAATGGACCCAAGTTTGTTTGATGTATAATGGTATGAGTTTTAATATATTTGAAGGTAATACTATTCTATATGGGTATTACATGTAATTTCATTTCCGGTGTTATGTGGAACGTC
This sequence comes from Picea engelmannii, assembly GCA_009831015.1. Taxonomy (NCBI): domain Eukaryota; kingdom Viridiplantae; phylum Streptophyta; class Pinopsida; order Pinales; family Pinaceae; genus Picea; species Picea engelmannii. The sequence goes on along the minus strand of ML777285.1, from coordinate 855,336 downwards.
ACATAAATCCTCACGATTAGAGAGTTATGGCCATGTGAAGTTGGAGAACCCAGGTTTGGGTAATGGACCCAAGTTTGTTTGATGGATAATGGCACGAGTTTTGATATATTTTTAGGTAATATTATTATATATGGATATTACATGTCATTTCATTTCTAGTAGTATGTGGAACGTCACATAAATCATCACGATTAGAGAGTTATGTCCATGTGAAGTTGGAGAACCCTCATGAGTCATCTAGAAGCCCCAAGAGGTCAAAGTAGACAAAGTGGTTTAAGAGATTTTTAGAAGGTAAATAATAAAGTGAAGTGATGAGTGTAATATAATTGAAAGTGAATACAAAAGTGTTGGCAGAGGGGCAGACCCATGGTTCAACACTCAAGAGCGCACCAACAAAACCCTAACTACTGGCCCTTTCGACAACACCTGCGAAGAAGATGAAGTCTCACCCGAGGTAGAGGAAGGGGTGGTTGCAAGACTCAGGTGTCTGTAATCTTATCTGGGACATAGATCTATGATTATATTTCTTACAGCACACTTAACATCAGTTATTCCTTAACATACATTCATTAATACACTTCACAGAAAGCACAGAGCATCGTAGTGAATACTTATACTAAAGATGATTTAGTACTTAGCCACAAAAATATAAGTTAGATGCAACAGATCAAGCACTAAGAATATTGTATATTAGGTCTAACATTCATTCATATAACATCAACACAGAGCATAACTAGATATACTTAATCACATCAAGCACTTAGCCAAGAAAGAGATAAACACATTAGATCGAAGCACAAAGCACTATACACACAGTTACCGTGGTTCACCTCCACCCCGGGGCTATGTCCACAAAGTCTTATTTATATTATCTCGGTCAAGCAGTTATAGCACAAAGCTTCAATGACCCTTACTTCGCACAGGACAAAAGATTTGTGTAGCTCGCTAGATCCTTCTTCCTTTCTCTTCAGCACACGACTACAACAACTTTCACTTAGCTTTCCGATCTCTTGCACAGATCACTCTAAGATACATCCAATCACACAGATCCAATTACTAGCACTAAGCTTTTAGTATACATCACATAGATGTCTACATTATTATATATTCTCCTCTATTTACATTTCCTATTTATAGATTACAAAATGAGCCTAAGCATGGGTAAACCCATGGGCTGACATTGCTTTCCTGTTACATCAAACCAAAACCCTAAAATGGACCCAAAAATAGGTATTGCTTCCTTACTTTATGCTTCGCGTTGCACTCCTTCCTTTGCAAGTTGTCGCAGTCCCAAAAGTGGTCAAATATGACCAAATATTCTTCAAAACTTGGTCAAGGGACAACAATCTCCCAACACTCACCTGTGACTCATCCCGATTCACTCAGGTCTGACCACTTCCACTTCAAACGCCTCGATCTTGGCTCAAGCTGCTTCGACCTGTTGTAGTGCGACAACCTCTTGTTCAGTAAATTCCTAGATTACTGTGTCATTGAGCGGTCCTTCCAAGCGTTGTTCTACAGTGTTGACACCCTGTTTGAGTTCACCTCCCTATCTTTCAAGTTCATTGAATAGTTGGTATGCCTTCTCTTGGAGTGGTTGTAGTCGTTGAGAGTCTTCCATTACTTTACTTTGCAACGTGTGTACTTGTTGTTGGGTTGTGCGTTGTTCTACGAACCTCTTCATTCTTTTGACTGGGGTGACAGACTTTAGCTGCGCTTGTAGCACATCTGCATGTTGCTTTGCTTCTTGGAGTTGTGCCTTTAATGTCTTCAATTTTGGATTCTCTGTGAGGGTTTCATAAGTCTGGGTGCTTCTAGTTCTTAGTTGCCTACATTCCGAAGCCAAGGTTTTTAATCGGTTGACTGCACTTCGAGCAATGGCCTCTCTTAGATCTATTATCTCTTGGGGTGTCTCAGGCATGGTGCGGAGCTCCAGATCCATGATGCACTGTTGAAGTTGCTGGATTACTTCTTCCAGTTGGGTCACCTATTGTGGGAGACAATCTTCCATATTCACTTCTATGATCGTCACAGAGCGCAGTTCTTTTTGAACTCTTTCATGTACTTCAAGTTGCTCTTCTAGCAATTGGTCCTTGCTCTGTTGTAACTGTGCTTTTTCCTCCTCCCACTTTTCTTGTAAGGAAATATTCTCTTGTTCTTCCTTCCTCTGTTGTTCTCCATGTGCACTTTGTTCTTGTGCCAAAGCCTGAGTGTCTTGCATTATGTCTTCTTGAGCTTGTTGAAGGCGAGCTTCAACTTTCTCAGCGATCTGGCGTAATTGAGTGGGCTCATTATATGTTCCTGGTATTTCCATTTTTAAGGGCGTCGTAGAAACTTCTTGGCTAGGCTGGAGTGCCTGTTGCACTTCTTTAATTTCTCCCATGATCTGGTGGAATAGCTTCTCCTGCTTTTCTTCTTTATTTTCTGCGAGCTCTAGTGAAACATCATTCAGTGCAGCAATTAAGAAGTCAAAATAATCCAGGGTAAGGGTAGTTTTAAATGTGGTCTGGGTGGCCTTAGATTTCTTTCGGCATGAGGGATTAGGTGGAGTAATATTCCTTTTCTTGGAGGGATCTTCCTCGTCTCTAGGCGTAGTAACCTCGCCTTTGTTCTGCTCAACTTCTATGCCCCCTAGTTCTCTATCATCACCTCCCTTCG
>ML777285.1:822456-832770 GCA_009831015.1 Picea engelmannii | reverse complement strand
CCAGAAGCAGTTTTGGACCAGCATGAGCGTCGCCTACGTCATAGAACCATCAAGGAAGTGCTAGTATAGTGGAAAGACATGACTCCAGCAGATGCCACTTGGGAACCATCTACCATTCTGCAGCAGTTTCCACATCTCAAGCCTTGAGGACAAGGTTGTTTTTAAGGGGGGCAGATATGTTAAGGTCCTAACCTGCACATAGGTAGATCAATGTATTCGGACGTAATAAAGGTCAATATTAATAAAGCCTTTCAATAAAATAGAATAAGGTGGATGTAAGAAGACCTAATAGAAGCTTCCTCTTCTAGAAGGATCTTCCTCTAGATTCTTCTCTTAATAGACATATTTAGTATAAATAAGAGGTGAGGGTATGAGAACCCTATCTTGGAGATTATTGTAACAGAGCGCTGCTCGACTGGAGGTTTCCCCCTCAAAGAGGCCTATGAACATTGCTATCTGAATCAAAGTGCTATTTATGTTGCTATTTCGTATATAATTCTTGTGTATTGTGAAGATTATGCTGGATATTTTACTTTCATTCTGTCATTTCTAGCATTTCATTTCTATTCTACATATTTTATATATCTGGTATCTTGCGGATTTGGAACAAATGTGAATTTTAGCACAACTTATCATCCAGAATTAGATGGGAAAACAGAGAGGGTGAATCAAGTGATTGAGGATATGTTGAGGATGTATGTGATGGATAAAACATCAAAATTGGAAGACTACCTACACTTAGTAGAGTTTTCTTATAACAATGGGTACCAAGCATCTCTAAAGATGAGCCCATTTGAGGCACTTTAAGGAAGAAGGTGCAACACACTGGTAAGATGGGATAACCCAACAGATAGAGCAGTGGTTGGGCCATAATTACTTAGTGAAATGGAAGATAAAATGTTGAAAATAAATAAAATTTAAAGGTTTCTCAAGACAGGAAAAACATTTGTGTTGATAAGGGAAAAACTCACAAAGAATTTAAAGTGGGGGACCATGTATTCTTGAAAGTGAAGGCCAACAAAAGTTCCCTAAAGTTAGGAAATTGTTTAAATTTCACAGCTCGCTATTCTGGGTTGTTTGAAATCCTAGTGAGGATTGGGCCTGTAGCATACATGCTTTCCTTTCCTACATCAATGACCATTCATAATGTGTTTCATGTATCATTTCTTGAGAAATATATACCTGATGCTAATCATGTTATTGATTGGAATGTGGTTCAGGTGGAGCAAGAAGACGCTTTCCAAGTACATCCGATATGAATTCTGGACCGAAAAATCAAATAGCTCTGGAATCGAGCCATAGAGATTGTAAAGGTCCAATGTACCTGGTATGGTCTTGAGCACGCAACTTGGGAGAATGAAGATGCTATGCGGGAATAATACTGTTATAACCCTAAATTGTACCACACGTGCTTACCTGGCATCAGACCAACTCATATCCTTTCTTTGCCAAAAACATTGTTGAACAACTCTTTGAAAATCCGCTTGTGGAAAGGCCCACGCGCCCTAACCCATTACTGCACGCGTGTACACGCTGGCTGACGTAAAACAGCTAGCGTGGACCGACAAAAGCATGAAAAAAGGAAAGTTTTCGATGGAACAAAAAGCTATGGGTGAGTTAACTGAAACTCTCGGCCATGCATGACCGAGGGTTTGTCCAAATACCTAGCAACTTCTAGCCTATAAAAGAAGGGGTAGGGGTACCATTTGGAAGGAGGAAGAATATAGCAAAGAAACTCTACCCGTTTACATATTCCATTGTCCCAACCCTTTAGCCTTTCCTAATGCCAAAGGAGATTTAAAGAAAATCAGTTGAAGGACAGAAGAAGAGGAGCCTAGGATCAGGTTCAAGGAGCGGTGGTTGGTCTGATATTTTGTAAGTTGACTCATTTTAAGTAATAAATAGAATGCTTTTCCCGTCCCAATTCATGAACTTTTTATGGTTTGATTAGTTTATGTTTGATTTCTAACCCGTGAGTATATAAGTAGTATGCATGCATAGTTGTTGCTTGTCTTGAATGCAGGTCAGCTTTGGAAGGAGTATTGCGAACAAGTAATCAAGCACAACGGAGGATCGACATMAAACGCCGGTAATGAGGTAGGTTGATCTTTCCATGCATTTACTAAGAAAAGGGGATTTAAATCTAGGGATGAAGGTAGAAAGTAATTTCTATTCGTTCATATCTGCATGCAAAGTCTAAACTCTATTTGCTAGTCCGTAGGGTGTTTTTCCCCAACAACAGAATTAGCGACCGTACTGGGGAGAAACTCTTTAGGGTTCATGGAATTTTATTTAGTTTTTGGGTAGTTTAAAGACTAGTTTTTCTTGCCTGTCTTTTCTTTTCATTTCTGTAAATTCTGAGTTAGCAGGGAGTCTGGTTTTCCATACCAGCTTTCCCTGACGTTTGCTTGACTGTGTTTTTCGGGACCTACAGAGGTACACGTGGCCTGCACAAGGCTTGCACGCATATACCCGCACCCTATCCTCTTACATCCCACGTGTGAACGCTAGTTGTAGAGGTAGAAGTAGCGTGTAGGAGTTCAGAGAACCTCAGAGGCAGTCCTCCTCTTCCCTGTCAGAATCACATATTCTCAGGGGGTTTTCTAGAATTTTGCCTGAGTCTTGTTTTCTAACAGTCCTATCTTATATTGTTTTTGCCTTATTATTTTCTCCTTGCATTATTTGTTTTTCTGTTAGAAAGAGTATCCAAGCCTTCAAGGGATCCTGGTTATCAATAACAGTGGTCTCTTCCTGGTTTGGTCTGTCTGTTTTCATTTTTTCTTAGAGTTTAGATATACATGCGGCCTATACAAGGTCAGCCCGCGTGTACACACCCTCTGTCTTTGTTCAATGCGCGTTCGCACACGTGTTGTTTGAGTAACAGTCGTGTGCTTGTATAGGCTACTTTTTGTTAAGGGTGAGGCAATCATCCTCTCCTTTGATAAGAAGTATTCCTCTCAGGTGTTTGAATCTCTGTTTGAATAGTCAGTAGCTTAGGATTATTTTTACCCTTAGCTTGTTTTTTCTCATTTAAAACGTTGTCAAATTTTTATTTTTATTTTGACGGTTTTTAGACAAGTGTGAGAGTCATTGTTTTTACAATTGCTATTGTGTGATTTTTTAATCTGATTCTTTGCGATCTGCGCTTTAATCCAGAATTTTTTTTCTTGGTTTTTTGCTTGTCGGTATTTTCCCTTTCTTGCTTTACTAGCACTTAAATAAAATAAAAAATCTCTTTTCATTTTCTTCTTTGGTTGAAGAGTGTGTTTCTGCATCATTAGCTAGGGAAAAGTCTTTTATTTCATAAGTTTTTACARTTCACTTAGATCATAAGTAGCTCATAGTCGAGTGAAATTCCTTTGAGTTTGTTGTCCAAAATCTTAGAAAAGTTAAAAAATCTTTCTTTTGAAAAGTTGTTGAAATTTTGCATTCAGTAAAAGTTTTGTTTCCATCTTTTTTATTCATCTTTTTCTTTCGTCTTTTACACATCATCAGTTTCACCCTCATACCCCTTGATGTAAGACAAAGCCATGAAAGTAACGCTAAATTTAAAATCTACTAGACTTTTATGTTTGTAGGGTTCACAAACTAGTTCAGGACTAGGGCCTTGGATTAGGTTGGAGAGGAAACTCTTCAAGGCCATTTAAAATCAAACATTGGAGTCTGAGATAGGGAGTGTCTAAGTCTAGTTTCGTGGAATTTATCTGGGACCCCCTCTAACACATGGGATAAACACGAGGTCACGTGCAGAAAGGTAGCGGAGATAACCCCTCCAAAGCCGAACCAATCGTAGTGGAGAACACATATAGAGGGCTTGTTTTGGGATTTCATCGTTTGTATTTTCCACGGGGCTTCGTGGTTCTTGAATCCATTTGAGGTCCTCAGTTGTCTTCTAGACCATTTTCTCTCGATACCCTTGACAGGTTTCGGGCTCGATACCCTGCTCATTGTGGTCTACCCGACTTTCGACTGTACCCACCTGGTGACTGTTCGCGTGCTGGCAACCTAGTTTCCAATCTTTGTTAGGGACATACACAGGTGACTGGGGGGGTATACCGCARTACCTAGGATAGAAATTGGGCCATGCTTTGTAGATTATAMCCATAGGGTGCTTCCATGTTCKAGTTGCACTTGCACCGGTAATTTTCTCTAGTGTTGGTTGTTGTAACTGTTCTTCCAATTAATTTAGTGTTTGCTTGTCTTATATTCTAGGGACTTTTTTCTAAGTGTGTGTTACTTTTGAGCRTTTAGACTACCTTAGAGTGTCTTGGATCTTCTCACACAGTGGAGGATCCCAAGCTCCGCCAGTCACTAAGGCTTCTTGGCCTGTCGTCGGTTACCCTGGAGCCACCCCCTCCACCATTAAGGCGGAAGCTAGACCAACAAGGGTCTTTTGAAGCGACTGGGTTACAAACCATTGTGCCCGAACAACCCCTAGAGGAATAGACCATTTTGGACCTTGAATCAACTGCTCTTGGCTCGGTTGAAACCCCAACCATTGATCTCTCGGCACCTTTCATTGTACCAATTCAATTTTACGAGAGCCAGACAGTGTCGCACACAGCAATGGAAACAAATATTGTTACTTCTTCTAGGAATTCTTCAGTTCCCACCATGGTTGTCACCACAGGAGAGTCATCTCCTAACCTACCGTTGTCAGTCTGAGCCACCATGGTCTCAACTGCAACTACTTCATACAGTGGTCTAAAGCCATCTTTGGCGGCGGCCACAACCCCTTTCACACCTAGTGAGACAGGCCCTCTGTTCTCATATAGTATGCCTAGTTCGGGTACAAGTCTTGTACTTTCCTACTCCACCTTACAGACTTTGGGTCTGGGGGCAGGGAGCTCTAGCACTCCTTTGCAAGGTTACATGGGGGACACTCCTATCCCTTTTAATGCAAGGTTACATGGGGGCAGGAGGTCATATCCCTCCTTTGTCCCCTTCACTCGGTGGTTCGCATCAACAATCCGTCGGGCAACCTACACACAATAGTTTATTTGGAGCGGGGAGTCAAGGAACACCTTCGCATAGTATGCCGGTAGGTTCGACACCGTTTTCTTGGAACAAAACGTTTGGTAACAACACCTTCTCGTCAACTGCTTTCCTGACTGGGGGCAACCCCATGTTTGGACAATCTACTCCTGGGTAGGGTACTATTCCTGCACAGGGGGCAAACTTAGCAGGACCTTGGAATTCAGGACAATGATCTGTTCCCTCCTCCGGAATGTCGATATGGGGTAATTCTTTCCACAATCAATGGAACCCTGGACAAACTACTATGCCTATCCCTATGGGACCGGCATGGGGTAATCCTTCCCAAATTCCTTCGAACACAATGCATGCCCAACAATCTATGTCCTATTTGGGAAATCAGTCGATGATGTCTCCACATATGCAAAATTCTTACGCTGGCTAGGGCCATGGTTTTTACCAGAATCCGGACCAGCAGCCAAACTTTTCCTGGCAACCTGGTGCCAGTCAAACTCCAGGACCCTTTTTCCCAGGTTATCAACAGCAACCCAAACTACCTTTCCTGGCGACTTTACACTTGCCATATTTGATGAGGTTTTTGAATGACCCCATTTGTCACGATCCGTGTTGGCCTCCTATGTCGACGAAGTTGCCTTCAGACATTCCAAAGTTTGAAGCCAAGCCTAATGAAGATCCAGGAGATCATGTGACTACCTTCCATCTTTGGTGCTCATCTAATTCATTGAAAGATGACTCTGTATAGTTGCGATTGTTTCAACATACTCTCATTGGGAGTGCCGCGAAATGGTACATTGAGCTCGATCGCTCAAGATACTCTTATTTTGGAGAATTGGCGATGGCTTTCCTTAACCATTTCCAGTTACTTGTGAAATACGACGCTGGCACAAAGCTGCTCACTAATTTCAAACAGACAACAGAGGACCATATCTCTGATCACATCTGAGAATGGAGACACCGGAAGAGTTTAATCAAAGTACTAGTCCCACCAGCATTCCTGCTTAAGTGGTTCCTTAAGTCTTTGGTCCCGCAGCTATCCAAAGATGTCGCGACATCCAAAGTTTTCTCTGAAGAAGATGCCATCATGAGGGCTCAATAGTTTGATCTCATCTATTCTCAGTCCGGTTTATTATACAACATCTTGCTAGATGTGCCACGTTCAATATTGGATAAAACTAGACAGAGAGATGGACCGCCTGCTGATGGTATCATCGGTTCAGAACAAACTAATCTCATTGAGCAATTGGCAAAGAAGTTGCAGCAATTATCCATACAACACACAGTGTCCAGCCAAACTACTACTTTGGTTGCTCCCCCTACCTAAACGTCGGAAGTACACACAATGCAGTCAACTAACCCAAATCCCACCCAGAGACCTGAAGGGAAGAAAAAACAATGAAAGAAGGGTAAGGGGGATAAAAAACCCAACGATAATGATGGCGGGGAAAACACTGAAAAACGGAAGGTGAGGTATCCATGCAACTTGTGCATGGAAGACCACCCGACCCATATATGTCCTCGGCTTGTAGAGGCCCAAAAATTTGTCACATAGCAACAACAAGCGGTGTTGACAAACCCATTTCAGCATGGGAAAAATCTAACTCAAGCCTCTGCAAGTAAGGAAGGGGGAAGCCAAGAAAACTACCCACCTACGAACAACCCCTCATCCGTGAACGTATATATGGTTAGGGGTGATGCTTTCATATCGACTAGAGCACAAAATTATAGTAAACCAAGAACTTCTGAGAAGGGTAGAGAAGATGACCTCCCATATATTCCTCTACAGATTGAGAAGACGTTGGGAGAAACAATGACACGCATTCCAAAAGGTGCATTTAAAAAGGCTTCTCATAACCCAAATGCAAGGGCCGCCCAGAACTACTCTGTGGTGTAAGATTTATCACAAACCCCTTGTGTGATGTATGCTTTGGAGGTCCTCCAAAGTTGCCCTTCTCAGAGAAAAACCTTGTTAACCGCTTTGGGCTCTACAGAGACTTGTAATCCAGGTACCATCATGTTAGATACAACCAAATTAAAACCTCGTCTACCTTACCATGTAGCGTTTCAGATAGTAGTGGCTTACCCCACGAAATTTTTTACACGGAATATCTTTCGCACGGTGGTCAACGAGGGTGCCTCAACATGCATTATGTCGTTGGCATGTTGGAAGGCCATTGGCTAGCCTGTTTTGTCTCCATCACCTACTCTCCTCACTGCTTTCGACGATCATTCGTTCCGGCCACATGGCATCGTTCCTTCCTTCCTCGTGCAGTTAGGAGGGAAGACCGTGTGTGTCGAAGTAGAGGTAGTCGATGCTCCCCTCGACTATAATCTCTTGTTAGGATGGAGTTGGAATTATGCTATGCAAGCTGTGGTTGCTACAGTTTTCTGGGTCTTGTTGTTTCCACACGAGGGTCGGATAGTGACCATCGATCAATTGTCTTTCTCCAGACTTGAACCAAATTTGGGGTCATCCACGGTCCCGATGATTGACAATCCTCAACTAGGTGTCATCAACGTAGGATTTTCATTATGACCATCCTTGATGGGTACCTTCGATTACCCACCTCCTCAGGGTGATATCAAATTTATATCTAATCACCATAAGGTTGATATTTTTCAAGTTTCGTCGTTCTGCATGACTTACTTTGAGGATCCATGGATTCTTCCTTCCCCATCAACCACGATGGATGAGACAGGGCACCCAGGTATGTCCATGCCCTTGTCTGCCGCTGAAGTAGAGTACTCTTTAGTCCATCAAGCTTCAGCTAACACTGATCCAACTCCTGCATAATAGTTAGATCCACTTCTAGAGCCTATTTGGGCTAAGGGTTCTCTCGCTAACGTCGATTTGTTAGACTTAGTCTTGCCTTCAAATGAAGCAGTAATCGAAGCAATGACTAGTCTGGACAAACCTTGGGAATATCTTCATCACAGATCATATTTTCTCCCAGAGTTAAACCGAATCAAAGTAGGAGAATTAACCATGACCATGACGGGAGATCAGCCATGTCCTATTAATCTCTTAGCTACACATGAAATTTATACTGAGGGAAAGATGGCAACTATTGTTGAAACTATACCAATAAACATCTCCTAAAAACATGGCATTTTGGAGAACGTCTTCATCGGAGCGGATTGTTCCCTCGAAGAGATTCAAATCTACACGAATCTTTTCAAAGAATTCCGCGACATTTTTGCCTGGTCTTATGAGGAAATGCCAGGTATTGATCCAAAAATAGTTGAACATGAAATCACAACGTATCCTGATGCCAAGCCTATTTGACAGAAGATTCATCCAGTTAATCCCAAGAAAGAAACAACCATCAAGATTGAGGTTGATAAATTGCTAAAGGCAGGTTTTATCTACCCTATCCATTTGACTCAATGGGTGTCAAATCCTGTGCCGGTCAATAAAAAATAAGGCACAATTCGTGTATGTACTGATTTCCGTTATTTGAACAAGGCATGTCCCAAAGATAATTTTCCAACACCGTTCATCGACCAGATCATTGATGAATGTGTTGGTTGTGAATCCTTTTCTTTCATGGACGGTTTTTCGGGATACAATCAAATCCAAATCAAACCCGAAGACCAACACAAAACGACATTCATTTGTCCGTAGGGTACATTCGCATATCGTAAGATGCCTTTTGGAATTAAAAATGCTGGAGCCACCTTCCAGCAGGCCATGTCTTTTTCTTTTCATGATCTCAAGCATATAGTCGAGGCCTATCTAGATTATTTAGCATCACGATCTTGCAAGAGAATGCATCATCCTACACACCTTAGACTAATCTTCGAACGTTGTCACTACTTTAGGATTTGCTTAAATCCAAACAAGTGCAACTTCTGTGTAATGTCAGGACGTTTGTTAGGTTTTATCGTATCAACAATAGGGATCATGGTCGATCCTCTCAAGGTGGAGGCAATAATCCAGTTGCCCCCCCCATGCACAATCCTACAACTTCAGAGTCTACAAGGCAAGGCGAACTTCTTACGATGCTTCATCACCAAATATGCCAAAATCACCAAGGGATTTATGCGCCTATTGAAGAAAGACGTTCCTTTTTACTGGGATGAAGCCACTCAATGCTCTTTCGATGCATTAAAACACGCCCTCACAACTGCGCCTCTGCTACGACCACCTAACTATAACAAAGATTTCTTATTATATCTAGTTGTCGCAGAGTCAACCATTGGCATGGTTTTAGTTTAGGAAGATGATTCGTTCTCAGAATACGTGATCTATTACCTGAGTTGAGGCCTCGTAGGACCAGAACTCAATTATTCTCATACCGAAAAACTTGCGTTGGAAGCAGTTCATGTTGTTCAATGGTTCTGTCATTATGTTATGTTTTGCAAGACCACCGTCATTGCTGTCGTGAATCCATTCTAGTACATGTTGAAACGATAGGTTATAGGCAGAAAAATCAGTAGATGGATAGTCATCCTCCAGGAATTTGACTTAGACTTCGTTTCATCAAAGTCCAAAAAGTCATTGGTCTTTGCAGAGCTTATTTCGGAACTTCTGGTTGAGTCAAGTGACATTGTGCCTGAAGAATTGCCTATCCGGGGAGATATGTTTTTGATCACATCTTCAGATCCCTGGTACAGAGATATACTTATCTATCTCCAGACTTTGAAGTTCCCCACTTCTGCTTCTCGTGATGAGCATCGACGTATATGCCATCAGGCTAAGAATTATCTCATACTCAATGATACGTTGTATCAGAGAGGTGTAGACTGCATCTTACATCAATGTCTCACACATGAGGAGGAAGTCATCGTGCTCAACGATTGCCATAATGGAGCTTGTGGCAGTCATTTATCTGGGTTGGCAACAACCCAAAATATTCTACGAGCAGTTTAATTTTGGCTGACACTTATCAAAGATTGTATAGAATCCGTCAAGAAGTGCCATCTGTGCCAAGTCTTCTCTCGAAAGATGAGGGCACATCCCGCTCCTATGTTTCCTGTCATCACAGTTGGTCCCTTCACCAAGTGGGGGATTGATTACACTACTTGCAACCCCTCGTCAGCAAGGGGGCATCGTTATATCATCGTAGTTGTAGACTACTTCACTAAGTGGGTTGAAGCTATGCCAACGTTTAAAGATGATGGAGAGACTGCAGCTCTCTTTTTATTCAACCAGATCATAGCAAGGTTCGTTGTCCCAAGAGAGATTGTTACTGACCATGGCAGTCACTTTCAGAACCAAATGATGACCAAATTAACATCAAATCTTGGGTTATGGCAAGAGCATTCATCACCCTACTACCCCCAAGCCAATGGGCAGGTGGAAGCTGTAAACAAAACTCT
>ML777285.1:773128-803091 GCA_009831015.1 Picea engelmannii | reverse complement strand
TTTTATCTTTTACCAGCTGTTTTTACCCCCTGGGCCTTTAGCCCCTTCTTCCCACAAGACAAGATGTACCCTGGAAGGTCATCCTAATGGCCAGACTAGGGGAATGGGATGGATGAGCGGGGTATAAGATGAAAAAGTGATACGATGGTGGGAGTGGACGATGGCTCTGCAAAACCCCCCTTGGTGGCTAACCAAAACCCATGAATACCGGCTTGCTAAGTTGCCCCATCAATCACCCCAACCATGGTCAAGTGGATTAGTGTAAGATCCAAGCAGTCATCCGAAATGAAAGGAACCTAATGCACATATAAGAAGGTTATAACGATCAAATACGACACATACCATGATACCTCGGACCAATTACCTCATGGAGCAAGAGTCCTCTCCGATGCAAGCCCAGGCCGGTAGTGATGGAGGCTGCTACTGCTGACAGGACAAAGCTGGCTGAGAAGAAGAAAGATGGGCCCTCCAGGGCCATGCTCAAGTCAATCTTCTCTCGGTACTCCATGTCTAGGACCATGTGGGCCTCGAGACATGATTGCCTATTTATCCCATGATATCGGGGATAACAATCCCAAAAACAATAACCAATAATTTCAAGGTCACCTTATAGTTATTAGAGTTAGATCCAAAATAAATGAACAGTGAAACCAGATCAGTACCCTTGTATATGCTAATTCTAAAAAAATATTCCTTGAAGAACAAATTAGCATGTGTGAGATCCAAGCATTAATATATATACCATTTAAAACCCCTTACATCCAATAAATCTATATTAAAATAAAAAACCAAGGTCAAAACCATATATTGAAAAGAAAAGAAAATGGGAAAGTACAATTGTTTGGGGTTTTGTGGTTGAAGAGAAAGATAGACCAGTGCCTAGGAAAGGGCTATGGGGTCACTACACATGTCTAGGTGAGGATTAGGGTTTAAATATGAGGTAATGTTGAGGGAACCTAATAGGATTTCCTATCAATTGTTACCTAAGGAAAATAAGGTTCTTCAATTTTGGATGGGTGAACTGGTCCTCTAGGGAGCCTCTCAAAGTACTACCAAGGTAATATCAAAGCATGTATATTGCAAGAGGGAAGATCCCCTACATATCCTACCTCAATGCAAATAAATAGATATTTGATGATCAAATGGATTAAGATAATAAGTGTATACCTTAGTTTCACTTCCAAATGGAGAAAAATGTACTTCTTTGTCCTTGTAGTAGCTTTTCTCTCTAGCAAACCAAATAATTGTTCTACCCAAATCCTCAAAATATATACTAAAACAACACATAAAAGAGTATAGATACAATAACTTTTTAGGAAATTTTTCTCATTAATATCCAATAGATGAAAATGAGAGATACATCCTCCTTTTATAGCTAAGGATACTCCTCAATACAATGATTAAGACAATGTAATAGCTCAAAACCACGAGAAAAAAAAAATTGGGCCAAGAAAAAACCATGGGAAAAGTACATCCAATCAGACAAATAACCCTAAAAATCCTCCAATACATGAGTCCCCCCTTAAAATGATCAAAATGTAACAATAAAAAGACACATATGTGGGATAAAGGGTCTAAAAGAAGCACACCCTCTCACAAAATATGTCAATACCCCAAAAATAGGTGAAGATAGAGTTAAGTAAGGGCCTAAATACTAGGGCACTCATCCAACCAAATCCTAGAAGCAAGTGGAAAAAACAAGGAATAACAATCTCCATGTGTATGATGTCATCTCATGTTATAGCAATATTTGCCTCACCCTATGCAAATTTTCTCAGGAGGCCTTTTTCCATTACCCTATGCAGACTTGAAGTCCCTTTTTGCAGTTCCTAGAGCTAAAAATAATAGTTTTTCCACATATATGCACCCTAAAAACTATGCATCATGTGTATACGCAAGTTGCACCATTATAGCCTGCGTACATCGGGTTTTGTGCCCAAATTAAAAAATAGTGTCACGTTTCCATGTCACGTCATGAGATCCATGATCCTTGACCTTCCATATATTGGAAACGTTCTAACTCATTCCTTCGGTTCCATTTGAAGGCTATAAATGGACCCTATCCAAGTTGTGGAAAAGAGGAGAAGAATTCAACTTTGAGAGAAAAGTTACTCTGGAGAAATTATCCACTTCATATTGAGTATGTATCCCTTTATCCTTTTAAGTATGAACACATTGTTCAACCCCCAAGCTCTTCCCTACTTGATTGAGAACCTCATTTTCTCTCTTATACGATCTTTCCTTTGGTGGAGGATTGAAGTGGGGGAGGCCCAGCTGGAAGGGACTTAGTTTCTCGGTTCCGAACCATGCCAAAACAGATGTTTGTAATTCATTCACTTCTGCGGATTACATTTTAATAGAAATACTCTTTTCTCGTCCAATTAATGTATTGCAAATATTTGAATTATTATTCCATGGGAATATTTGTTATGAATATTGATGGATTATGCTATTGAATGTGCTAACTTTATATAGTATCACCATATGCTTGTGTTTCCTGGTTTTTGAGGACAAGTTGCAGGTATATTGCTTTGAGTCAAGTTCTGAACGGTGGACTTCATCGAACATCTAGACAAGGTAGGCTCTTTATCTTGTATTTTTAGCATATTTTTTTCTATAGCATACTTGAGATTAGAGTTGATTTCTATAGTCATTTCCATCTGTTGTGGTTTACCCATTCCATAGAGTGATTTTCCTCGTAACATGTGATACGTATGGGATGTCCAATGTAGAATCCAATGTCTGATGGAAAGTGTGGAATCTTCAGTTAGGGTGCTCATCATGTGAAGTCGTGTGGTCAATGCCACATCACCATGTAGTTAATATAACAACCTGCAACCACCAAGATGACCTGAAACTACCTCCTAGGACTCCTCAAATGCATCAATAAACTCTCATGTGTGGTCTAAGGAGGGAATAATAATGAATTCTCATGAGAAAACTGTCCAACTAATAAAAGAGGCTAACTTTGAGTGGTCCATATGGAAAGTGTGATGATGTGGTGTCCGTGTCATGCACTATCATAGATCCCAAAGCAGTGACACGTATCCCAATGAATTACATTGGTCCCAAGGTAAATGTCATGGATCCCAATCTATATAGATATGACAAAAAATGAGTACATGTATCCCTAGACAACATCACATATACCAATGTAGTGTCACAGATCTCAAGGCATGGTACATGGATCCCAATGCAAGATACCCACTTGGAGTGATGGGTCTAGCTTCTCAACAAGCCATAAGGTGATGCACACCTAGTGATTTCTCTTAGAACAACATAAAAAAAAGGGTTAGTTTTAATATTTTCCTATGTTTTACCAAGGGGGGACAACATGAATACTTATACATGTGACAAGTCTTAGGACAATGAGTATTTCCCAAATACCAAGGTGAAAAATAGATAATGTGATGAATAATTATGGAAAGAGGAAGGGAAAAAATTCATGTGATGACCCTCAAATTCATTTTATATGTTGCATAGGCATTTTTATTTTATTCATATTTCTCTTATGAGTTGTGATTTTATACAATAGCCTTCAAGAGGGAGCTTTAGCATTGAGTTACATGTAGTTGGCACTATTTCTTACTACCCTTTTTTTTCCTTTTTCTTTATTTGTTCATTTTATTGAGCAAGTCCCTTTTTCTTTAGATATTCATAGAAAAGATAGGGAATAGGGGTACTGGCCTCATAGGATGAGGTCATATCAAGGTGGCATTGCTCAAGATTTTATATTTTTGGCTTTTGAATTTATTTATTTTCACCTCTAGCCTTTTTTGGCTTTATTAGCTTAAGATTTCTTTATTAGACCATTATGGTGACATTTGATAAGTCATACATGATGATGATATACTTTTATAGATGTGATGAAGTAAAACGAGGATAGAGGGAAGTGTTTAGTGTGGTTATAGTGTGGAAAACACTACATTGTCCAGTTACCTAGTAGTACCTATTGACCCGAGAACTGAAAAACACTTCTAAAGGAAAACTATTTTCCACAAAGGTACGATGAGGTAAATAATAAAACTATGCATGTTATGAAGTGTTATCAGATTTCATTACTAACCAATACATTATAGAATCACATCTAAACAAAACACTGATACATGGAATATCAAATAAATAATAGTGAAACCATAATTTACCATCCATTGTGCATTTTTTATCTAAGGAGCGAGGGAAGAGGATTAAATATTGTAAGGTACTATATGTATTATAATAAGAAGAAACATAAATATTGCAGCAAATACCATTGAAACAAAAAAATATAGAGAATTACAACACCAACAATGATACATTTATTGATATAAATCCAAGTTTGTTTTCCTCTTTGAGGGGGGAAACTCCAATAGAACAGAGATATATTACAATAATTCTCAAGAAAAAAAATTCCCACACCTTCTACTTGTGTTTATATTAATTATATCTTCTCGAAAACATTCTAGAGGAAGATATTTCTAGAAGTGGAAGATTTTATTAAGTCTTCTTACATTATACTTGCTCACATTATTATATAGGTCGTATTTACTAATGTTAGCCTTTATTACATAGAAAACATATTATTCTATCTATGTGAGGGGTTGGGGAAGTTAGGTCCCTAACATGCCCTCCCCCTTGAAAAATAGTCTTGTCCTCAAGGATTGATATGCATAAATTGTTGTAGAATGGTAGTGAGCTCCCAAGTGGCATCTTCTAGTGGTATTTCCTTCCACTAAACGAAAACTTCCTTGATGGTGTGTTGATGGAGACACTGCTCACAATGGTCCAAGAATTATTGTGGCTACAACCAAATGAATCCTCCTTCATTGAACTCCGAGAGATTGGTTTGATTTTGAAACTTATTTCCAATCACATTCTTTAAGCATGAGACATGGAAAACATGATGGTGGAATGACTAGGAAGAGATAACTGGTAGGAAATGGGAACCACTTGTTTGAGAATTGAATAAGGACCACAGAACTTGGGGGAGAGTTTATGAAAATAGTCATCCTTGAGTGAAGTTTGGTTATAAGGTTTCAGATGAAGAAACACATAGTCTCGTTCAACAAATTGATGTTCTGAATGAGCTTGATCTTCTTGTGGTTTCATGCGATTTTAAGACATGAACAAATTTTCCTTGATGGTACAGAGAATGGCCATGCATATTGTAAGAGTGTTGTCTACCTCCCAAACCTTGGAAATAATTGGCATGTATGAGAGAATTGATGATGGAGTTTTCCCATAGACTGCTTCAAAGGGAGTCATACAAGTGACGGTATGGTAAGAGGTGTTGTACCACTAGTAATATAGAGGTAACCACTAATTCCACTGATTTATTCAGTCAGATGTAAAACACCTAAAATATGTTTCCAAACACTTATTGATAGATTCAATGTTTCCATCAGTTTTGAGATGATAGGAAATGTTGAGATGTAATTAGGTTCCTTGTATAGCTGGAACAGTTCTTTCCAAATATTGCTAGTGAAAGTTGGATCAAGGCCAGAGATAATATAATCAAGCATGCAATGTAGTTTGAAGATATTATCAATAAAAATTTGAGCCACTATGGATTTTTTTAATGGGTGTTGAAGATCACATAAATGATCATACTTGTAAGCATGATCTACTAAAACCATGATGACAGATTTATTTTTTGATCTAGGTAGGCCCACAATGAAATCCATAGAAATAGTTGGCAGATAGTTGGTTTAGATTGATGTACAGTTGGTTTGGATTGTTTGTTGTGATTGATGTCAACCCTTGGGGAGTGCTATTGTAGATTGATTTCAACTCTTAGATATTTATGTCAACCCTTGAGTATGTCTGGTAGATATAGAGGTATGGGTAAGGAACCCAATTTTGATTAAAGTATAAAGGTATGAAGATCAATGTATTTATATGTAAGACTATTCTATATGGATAATACATGTCATGTCATTTCCGAGGATATGTGGAATGTCACATAACTCCTCAAGGTTAGAGAGTTATGGCCATGCAAAGTTGGAGAGCCCTCATGAGTTATCTAGAATCCCCTAGAAGGTCAAAGAAGTCAAATTACTCTAGAAAATCCTAGAAGAAGTTAACTAGTCAAATTGATGGTAACTAGGAGTTAATCATGGGTAAAGTTGTTGCATTAATAAAATAATTAAAGTTGTGAGTTTGTTTATTATGGTAAAGTGGTTGAAAAGAGAAATTATTTAAATAATAAAGTGGTTACAACAAGAAGTGGTGACTTTACTATTTATGGATAAGTCAAAGTGGTTGCAAAAGAAATTAATTAAATAATAAAGTTAGTTGCAACTAGAAGTGGAGAAATTACTATTTGTGGATAAAGTGGTTGTAAGTGGACAAGTGGTTAGAAGTGGGTTAGCACTAAAAGAAGTAAGTTGGGTAAAGTGAGTTAGAAGATAAACCCTTGAGGAATCTACTTGGAGAGTATAAATAAGAGAGCAAGGGTCTCTTATTAGCACTTGTTTTTGAATATAATTAAATATCCATTAGTGAAAGGTTATTTGGTAGGTATTATTGATAGATCAAATTTGTGACAACAAATTCATGACAGAAAAATCACGGTAGAAAAATCACAGCAATAAAATCGTGACAGTAAAATTGCGACAGCATAATCATAGCAGCAAAACCGTGACAGTAGAATCATGGCAGCAGAAATGTGACAACAGAACCATGGCAACATAATCGGGACAAAAGAACTGGGATAGAAGAATCACAACAACAGAATCACAGCAACAAAATCGTGGCAACAGAATCACGACTACATAAACAGATACATAATAGATCCACAACTAAAAGAAGAAAAAGCTATGGTTTTCATATGTGTAGTGTTGAATCTATGAATCTGATTGAGGGTTTTCCTTGTAAATATGTTGGATGCCCTGTTGGAAGTTTAAGGCTTGTTGTAGAATGGTTTTGAGGCAGATCTACTGAAGTATATTGTTAGTGCATGTTTAAGTCTTATTGTTATAGCTTATGGTACATTTTGAGAGGCTTTGTTAGTGGTATTGATATATGATTGGTACACACTTGAGGCTATATAACAATGAGGTTTTGGCACATGATTTGATGTGAGGGTTTATGGTATTTGGTTATGGATAGTGTGATGTATTGATAGATAACTTTTGGTGGTTGTATTGGTATGTGTATTTGGTATAATATTGAGATACATGTTAGGACAAATATTTGATGAGTGTCACATACATGAGGTGTATGGTATGATGATGTTGGTACATATCTATGAGTCATAGTTTGATCTATAGTTGATGCAGGATTGGTACATATTTGGCACATTGTTAGAGGGACTTGCTAGTAGTATTTTTGGCACATGGTTTATGGATGATGTGGCATATATGACTTGGTATACTTGTAGAAGAATATTGTGATACATCTTTTTTATGTTTGTAAGTAGTCTTGGTTGATGTACATCTTGGTGATATTGTGCATATGGTTGAGATTTGTCTCAGTGATTGATCTTGGTGAATAGATTTGATGGGTTGATGAGATTGATGAGACAGGTTGTGTTGTGCATAGTGTATGCACTTGTGTTGGTACAAATTTTTGGTACAGGTTGTTGTTATAGGTTGTTACAGGTTATTTGGTGCAAGTTATTATAGGTTTTTGGCATAGGTTGACAGTGGAAATGTTTTATTTAGTGACAGGTTGTCTACATTTGGCATTTATATTTCAGGGCTATTGGACGGGGTAAGGAAAGGGGGTTGTACTCTCCTTCCGATTGGTACCATAGAATCAGGGAGTTGGATATTCCTTCAGGTTGGAGCCTAAGAACTAGGTAGTTTTATCCACCTTCCAGTTGTATCCATAGAACATAATGGGTTGTATCCTCCTTCTGGTTGTATCCAAATAATTGGGGAGTTGGAGCTTCCCTCAGGTTGTAGCCTGAGAAACTAGGGGGTTGGATCATCCTTCCAGTTGGAGCTGGAGAATTGGAAGTTGGTTCTTCCTTGAATGTAATTCTTAAATACATATAATAAAATCATTTTGTGGTTTTCTCCCACATTGATTTTCCATGTTAAATACTATTGTATTGTGTATTATGTGGATGTGTCTATTATTTTTTATTATTCACTAATGGATGTTAATATTATATGATGTAATAGCATATCAATGATGAACTCATGAAAATTTTGGAATAAGTTAAAGGAATATACATTGTGGTTAAAATGGATTAGTAAGAGGTATAAATTGCTCATTACTAATTCATCCCCCTTCTTAGTAATCCAACAATTGGAATCAGAGTAAGGTTCCTTCAAGAGACATTTTAACCGCTAGAAGCAGATTATGGAATATACTGAGAATGGAGTACCATTGTTTAATGGTCATAATGGTCTAAAGTATGAGATGTGATCATAAGGACGAGAAACTTTTTAGAGGCACAAAGATATGATATTTGGTATTCGGTTGTGACATGATACAATGCTACAAACAAAACAAAGACTACAACCAATAAGGAATTGAAGAAGAATAAAAAAATAGCAATGGATTTCATCTGAGAAGGATTACCTGATCCGGTAAAAGAAAAGGTTGGTAAATTTTCATCTTCTAAAGAACTTTGGGATAATTTACATAATATATATTCTTCACCCATCACAGAGTAAGAGAATGTCAAACAATATGCAGGTACATATCAAGAGGAAATATGTTCATCATGTTAGACAGGTTCAGAAGAAGAAGAGTACTTAATCAACATAAGTATGTTGTTTTTATTTGATTGTGAAAAATGTGGACATCTTGAAATTGAATTCCCTGAAGGTAATGAGACAAAAAAGTCAATTGAAATAGAAGACAATTATGAATCATAACCGATCAGTTCTTGAGATGAATTAAAGAAAGAAAGAGAAGAAAAAAAATTCACGTAAGAAAGAATTGATGAAGCAAAAAAAAAGTGTTCAAGATTCCGAAGAAGCTCAATAGGTCATCAAGAATTTAATATCTCAGCTAGAAGAGGCGATAAGAATTGAAGAAACTATATAATATCAAAAACAATGTTTAGAATCCAACATAGCAGCACAAAAGGAAGAAGCAGAAAATAGAGAAAATATACTGACAGATCATCTCAAGAAAGAACTGATGACTTAAACCAACTTGAGGAAGAATTTGGTCAAGAAGAGAGAAGAATCGAAGAAGAAATAATTACATTGAAAATACAACTTGAAGAAGAAAAGAGAACAAAAGAAGTCATGAAGTCTCAGATAATGAAGACATAAGAAGAGGTTAAAAAGCTTGAAGAAAAAGTTGTCACACTAGGAGTCAAAGTCATCAAGCTCAACAAGAACGTTGAAGAGATAAAAACATCCACGTCAGTAGTAGAGAATGAAGAGAAGCATTATAGGTTGATAGAAAAGAAGAAAGAAGAAAAGAGAAAAAGTTATGCAAAAGTCATTAAAGGTTCTATGAAGAAGTCAGAGTACAAGCCACACAAAATCCTCAATCATGGAATTCAGAAGGACTACACCATAAAGAATATCATTCACTCCCAGGTATGTAAATTTATTTTATGGTCATTTATTTTATTGTACTAACTTTGGACATAAGGTTGCAGATTGCAGGGCTTATGAAAGAAATGTTCAAGCAATAAATTCTTATGTGACCCCACATAATATTGAATGCTATAATTTCCACAACTATGGTCATATATCCTAATATTGTAGAAGCATAATAGTGCAATCCATGAAGAAAGAAAAAAATACTATATATATCAAGATTTGGACAAGAAAAGAACAAGAAAAAAAACAATTGAATAGAGAAGAACAGACTCCATAAATTACAAGACTTGTCATAGTTCTAGAAAGACAAGGAAAGAAAGAAAAATAAGAACAGGTTTCAAGAACCATATTTTCAGAATCCACAGCATAGAAAGATCATAATAAAGAACATGTAAAAAAAGAGAAGGTCCCAGAGATCACATGATTTGCAGTATTAAGAGAAATAAAAGAAGATCATACGAATAAAGAACAGGTTCGAGAAATTGTACTTTCATGAGTTGTACTACAATATGAATCCATAGATAGAAATAAATAAGTGAGAGTTCAAAGAGATGTTGAGTCTACCAACAAGGATGATGACTACATCAAAAAGGTATTTTTTTGAACCAACCGGCTTGGAGACTCCCAGGTAATATGAATTTTAGACAGGGGGAGTATATGCAGTAGTTGAGAAAGTTCAGAGAACCATCCTTCGAGTAGCTTACATAGCTCGAGTAGATAGATTCAGAGTAGTTGGTTAGAAGAAGTATAGTATGACAGATTGATTAGTTTCATCAATGAAGACTTCATGATAGTATAGTGACATATGGGTCAACATTGTGGACAGTTGAGAAATAGAGTCATGGAAAGTATGGACATAGATGGATTCGTAAGAACACTTAGTAGATTTGTATAGATATATGATATTCAATGAGAGCATGGATTCATAGACTAGTTCATACATTGTCTTAGATATAAAGGAACATTATCATAATTGATGATAATGACACAGGAACATTTGAATTCTTATTCTTGAATTCTTTTCATATATGTCAGTTTACTACACAAGGAAGAACCAATGGAAAATAACTCCAAATGTAAATAGGTACAAGAAGACTTATATTTTTCTACATGACATCTTGTAGAGAAGTCAAAGGAAGAGATTCAGATGCATGGAAAGATATTTAGAGGTTTTGAGAGAGCATAGAGGCATGATTCCAGGGGGAGTGATGGTCACAGAGGGAACATGAGAATCATGAATTCAGTATTACATCATAGTGATACCCTTTGAAAAGAGGGGGAGACTCTTGAAATGTATGGAGATAGAGTAATCAGAGGCTTAGAAACATAGAGAAAGATCAAATGAATCTAGATAAGGGGAGAAGCTCAAACAACAGTGCAGACATGGGGAGCAACCCTAAGAAGAGTTTAGTCAAGGGGAAGCAACCCCAAGGAGAGATACCCTTTTCCATTGATGTCAAAGGAGGAGATATAAAAACATTGATGAGGAGTGTGAGGATGAATTTTATCGTGACTAAGTGTTTCCATCAATGTTGGAGTTTCCATCAATGCCAAAGTGGGAGATTATCATAAAATTGGTTTATATTGATGCAAATTTGGCTTGGATTGTTGGTTTTCATTGATTTCAACCCTTGGAGAGTGATATTTTATATTGATTTCAACCATTAAAGATTGATGTCAACCCTTGAGTATGTGCGGTAGCTCCAAAGGTATGGGTAATGAACCCAATTTTGGTTGAGGTATAAAGGTATGAAGATCAATGTATTTGTAGGTAATACTATTCTAGATGGATAATACATGTCATTTCATTTTTTGTGATATGTGGAAAATCACATAACTCCTCACGGTTAGATATGTATGGCCATGTGAAATTGGAGAGACCTCATGAGTTATCTAGAAGCCCCTAGAAGGTCAAAGAAGTCAAATTACTCTAGAAACTCCTAGAAGAAGTTAACTAGTCAAATTGATGGTAACTAGGAGTTAATCATGGGTAAATTTGTTGCATTAAGAAAATAATTAAAGTTGTGAGTTTGTTAATTATGGTAAAGTGGTTGCAAAGATAAATTATTTAAATAGTAAAGTGGTTACAACAAGAAGTGGTGAGTTTACTATTTATGGATAAGTCAAAGTGGTTGCAAAATAAATTAATTAAATAATAAAGTTAGTTGCAACTAGAAGTGGAGAAATTATTGTTTGTGGATAAAGTTTTTTTAAGTGTACAAGTGGTTAGAAGTGGGTTAGCGCTAAAAGAAGGAAGTTGGGTAAAGTGAGTTAGAAGATAACCCCTTGAGGAAGCTACTTGGAGAGTATAAATAAGAGAGTAAGGGTCTCCTATGAGAACCTAGTTTTGAATATAATTGAATATCCATTTGTGAAAGGTTATTTGGTAGGTATTATTGATAGATCCGATTTGTGGAAGCAAATTCGTGGTAGAAAAATCGATTTAGAAAAATCATGGTAGGAAATTCATGGCAAAAAAATCACGGTAGAAAAATTGTGGTAGAAAAATCGTGGCAGAAAAATCGTGGCAGAAAAATCACGGTTGTAGAATTCTAACAACAAAATCGTGGCAAAAACATTGTGGCAACAGAATCATGGAAACAAAATCATGACAACAAATCCACGGTAGCAAAACCATGACATCAAAACCACGACAACAGAATCATGGCTGCAAAATTGCGGCAGCAGAATCATGGAAAGAGAATCGCGATAACAAAATCGTGGCAACATAATCCCAGGTACATAAATAGATCCATAATAGATCCACAACTACAAGAAGAAAAGGGTATGGTTTTCATGTGTGTAGTGTTGAATCTATGAATCTGGTTGAGGGTTTTCCTTGTAAATCTATTGTATTCCCTCTTGGAAGTTTAAGGCCTGTTGTAGAATGGTTTTGGGGCAGATCTATTGAAGTATATTGTTGGTTCATGTATGAGTCTTATTGGTATATCTTATGGTACATTGTTAGAGGCTTTTGTTAGTGGTCTTGATATATGATTGGTATACACTTGAGGCTACATAACAATGAGGTTTTGGCACATGATTTGATGTGAGGGTTTATGGTATTTGGTTATGGATAGTGTGATGTATTGGTAGAGAACTTTTGATGGTTATATTGGTATATTTATTTGGTATATTATTGAGATACATGTTGGGACAAATAGTTGATGAGTGGCACATACGTGAGGTGTATGGTATGGTGATGTTGGTACATCTTGATGAGTCATAGTTTGATATATAGTTTATGCGTGAATGGTACATTGTTAGAGGAACTTGCTAGTAGTATTGTTGGCACATGGTTTATGGATGATGTGGAATATATGACTTGGTATACTTTTAGAAGCACATATTTATTATGATACATCTAGTTGATGTTTTTAAGTGTTGGTTGTGGAGCCTGATTATATTCCTGATTCAGAGGTGTTTGTTTTCAGTCGTGTTTATACCCCATGAAGACTTTACACCCAGGAATAATGTACACTCCTCCATGTGGGGGAGTGCAGGGGGGTTACCCCCACTGTGGGGTCCTGGGGAAAGAAGGCCCCTGGCAGGGGTTCCAGGGACAATGTTCGTTGATGGGGTTTCGGGGGTGAAGCCCCTGTAGAAAAATTTGCCTTGTAAATGTATATTGTAATTTCATAGTAAATCTGGACCGTTCATTACAAGGTCACAGATCTGATAGTAGAAGTTATGTTAAGGTTTTTTTCCCTAGAAGGAAACCCTCTTTTATGAGGGAAATGTATTGTGGCTATGCATCATGGAGAATATTATATTATGAGAGAGGAGACTATGAGATAAAGGAGAGGAAGTTACAGTGGGTGTGTTGTAGTTTGTATCCCTTCAAGGAAGGATCTGGAAATTTCTTTGACGGACGTATCCCACACTGGGTGAACCACGTATATCTGTGTCTCTATTGTATTGTGTATCTTCTAAGTTTTATTTCTGTATTTGTTTTATTTTATTGCTCCACGATCCTGCTTTTCTAACAGTAAGTAGTCTTAGTTGATGCACATCTTGGCGATATTGTGAATATGGCTGAGAGTTGTTTCAGTGATTGATCTTGGTGAATAGATTTGATGGGTTGATGAGATTTATGAGACAGGTTGATGTGACAGGTTGTTTTGACAGGTTGTGTTGTGCATAGTTGATGCACTTGTGTTGGTACAGATTTTTGGTATAGGTTGTTACATGTTGTTTAGTGTAGGTTGATTGGTACATGTTGTTATAGGTTGTTATAGGTTGACATTAACAGGTTGATAGTAGCAATGTTTGATTCAATGATAGGTTGTCTACATTTGGCATTTATATTTCAGGGTTGTGGATGGGGCAAGGAAAGGGGGTTGTGGATGGGGCAAGGAAAGGGGGTTGTAGCCTCCTTCTAGTTGGTACCAGAAAATAAAGGAGTTGGAGTTTCCATTAGGTTGGAGCCTAAGAAATAGGTGGTTGTAGCCACCTTCCAGTTGTAGCCAAAGAAAATAGGGGCTTGTAGCCTCCTTCTGGTTGTAGCCATAGAATTGGGGAGTTGGAGCTTCCCTCGGGTTGTAGCCTAAGAAACAAGGGGGATGGAGCCTCCTTCTAGTTGGAGTTGGAGAATTGGAAGTTGGTGCTTCGTTGAATGTAATTATTAAAGACATATAATCAAAGCATTATGTGGTTTTATCCTGCATTGGGTTTCCACGTAAAATACTAGTGTACTGTGTGACCTAGGTACTCACTTTTCTTATGCTCCACCCTTACACCATCCTTGTTGACAATGTGACCTAGGTACTCAACTTCAAAGGCTCCAAAATAAAATTTAGATGGTTTAAGGAAAATTTGGTGCTAAGATAGTAGATGGAGAACTTGATAAACATGGGAGAGATTGTATTGCCAAGTTTTAATATAGATGAGAAATTAGAATATCATCAAATAAAACTAAGACAAAATGATGGAGGAAGGGATGGAAGATATGATTCATGATACTTTGAAAAGTGGAGGGATCATTACACAGGACAAAGGGAATGGCCAAAAATTCATAGTGACCCCCATGATTTCTAAACACATTCTTGGGAATGTATTCTTCCTTCATACGTATTTGGTGGTAGCCAAAATGAAGATCAAGTTTGGTAAAATGTTGAGGACCACTCAATTCATACAAACAATCATATGGAAGGTTGAAGACTAAATATACATAAAATATATATTATTATTTTATAAATTTATTATTCAATGATCCGTACAATGTACAACAATGTGTATTAAATACATGTGAAAGAGTAGAGTAATGCCTTTTTGTCTTAACCTTGTTAACTTAAGAGTTGGGGCACTGAATTTTTTGGAGCAGCCCCAAGCTAGGGTTTTGGATAGTCGTGGCCATCACAGAGAACAACATGAGCACCAGAGGAGGGGGTAAGGCTACCCCCTCATACAAACAGGTAGTGGTAGATAGAGAGAAAGGGACAAGGTTTTTTTTTTTCAAGGCACCAATGATAGACACCTCGGGATCTGACCTAGAAAAAGGTCAAGAAAGGAACCAGGGAAAAATTGAATGCATGGATGAGGAAGTCAGAGAAACCCATAATGAAACACAAGACACAACGAAGACCAACCGGGCAGAAGGGCACAACTCATGCAAACCCAAAACAACATTGATACCCAAGGTGATATTGGAGGATCCGTAGATGCAACTCTATAGGGAATAGATGAAGGCACATGCATTAATCTACAATTTTATGGGCTTGTGGCCCACTAAAAGAACACTGTGCAATTGGATCAAATATCACTGGAAGCCAAATGGGGACGTGGAGCTCCATCTGGGCTCGGAAGGTTTCTTCGTGGAAGTCTTCATAAACCTGGAGGACAGAGATAGAGTCTTTGAAGGAGGGCCATACTTCCATGCAACAGCAGGACTGTACATGCAACCATGGAAGGAAAATTTCTCCCTAGAAAAAGAGACCTTCAAAAAGGTGTCAGTCTGGCTGAGATTATATTCCCTACCTTTATACTATTGGTTACCCTCTACTTTTGAAGAAATAGGGAATAAACTAGGGAAATATATAAAGACCACAGAATCCACCCTGAAAGGGAGATACACATCTTACGCAAGAATATGTATAGAGATGGATGTGTCGGGAGCACTCCCAGAAGCCATAAGCCTAGAATTCAGGGATCAGGAATGGATCCAAAACATTGACTATGAATAGATCCCCTTCTGATGTAGAAGGTTCCATGAACATGGGCACCTGATCAGGGAATTCCCTCTTAATAAAACACAAGAAACAGAAAACCCCAAACCACAGTAGGATGAGGATGGGTTTGTTAAACCAAAACCCAGAAGCAGAGCCAACAAAAAGCAGAGAAAAGCCCAAGCATGGAATAACCTAGAGGTCCATAATAACCCATAAGGATGGGATAAAACCAATAAAGGGGAAGAAGCTGATAAGGATATGGAAAAATCTCAAGAACTCAAAGAACAACCACCAAACAAGCCCATCGAATGACCAAATAATCAGAAGGAACGGGGAAGCTGCACAACTTTGATGGAAGGATAAATCAAAGACGACAACATCCCCATGCAAGAAGCAGAGGGAGAGGGAGAAATGACACCAAACGAAGTAGGAACAGAAGATCTGAAACTCAAGGACCTGGTGGAAAGGGAAGGGATATACCTCATGAACATATTGGACCAATGGAAATGACAGGGAGCAGACAGTGTACCAATAGAGCAACTTGACCACATACAGTACCTGTTCCTCCTAAGGAAGGAAGCCAAATGTAGAGGCCTAAAGTGTACAAACGGGGAGATTGGACACCTAGGAGTCAAAGTCGGTGAGGGACAACCACAACTCTCACCCAAGCAGACACGGAGGAAAAAAGGTAGGAAATGAAATAGTTTAGCCCTACAGGAGCTTGGAGCGCTATTGATAAATTCAGGTAAGATCAAGAAAATATTCCCCAACTCCCCCTCGCATGTTTAAATGAAGGTTATAACTTGGAATATAAGAGGCCTAAACAACCCAAGAAAGAAACGAATCCTTAGAAATAGACTAAAAAAAGAACAACTAGATATTTGTTTTATTCAAGAGACCAAGTTTAATACAGATAGAATGGAAACAATCAGTCAACAACAATGGTACAAGTACAAGATGGTGGCTATTGGAGGCCACCAAATGGTAGGAGGTATCCTCACCTTGTGGAACCCACAAGTAATAAGACTAATAGCATCTGAAGCAACAAGGCATACCCTTACTGTCTGCATGCAACTCATTTGGAACACATAGGTGATTTTATGCACTAATGTGTATTCCCCCCAGGTGTCAGAGGATAGGAGAGGAATGCTAAGAGACCTAGAAGATCTTAAAAACTAAACCAACAACCTCCAGTGGATCCTAGACAGATATTTCAACATCATCACATCATTTGTAGAGAAAAAAAGAGGTACAAGAAGATTGGATAGAGATGCGGAGGAGTTCTCAAAATTCATAGACACAGTAGAGATGGCATATCTGAAAACCAATAATGGCCAGTTCACTAGGAAAAATAATCGAATGAGCCAACATCAGGTAGGAACAAGACTCGACAGATTCCTAGTGTCAGAGTCAATCATTATGCAGGGGCTAACCTTAGAACATCCTTCCATGGGGGGGATCAGATCACTGGCTAGTGCAACTGGAAGCAAGCTTCCAGACCACACCAAAGAACAAACCTTTTAGATTTGAGAAATTATGGATTGAACACCCGACTTTCAAGGAAATAATCAAATAGTGGTGGAGTGAGGAACAACCAGAGCAAGGGACAAGGATGTTCAAATTCTATAAGAAACTAAAACATATCAAATATAGGCTCAAGGAGTGGAACAAGGACACTTTTGGGAATATAAACCAAGAGAAGGACAACATTGAAGAAAAAATGAAAAAACTCCAGGAAACTTTCATTTCGGAGGGATACAATGAGGAGTAGAAAAAGGAAGAGATCCATATGACCCAGGAGTGGCAAGAGCGTTTCCAACAAGAAGAAACTCTCTAGAGACAAAAGTCTCAGATCAGATGGCTAAAGGAAGGAGAACGGAACACCAAGTTTTTTCATAGAACAACCATGGCCAGAATTGTCCATAACAAAATCTTGAAGATTAGGGACCAGGATGGAATAGAGAGAGAATCACATAAGGAAATCAAAACAATTATGGTAAACCACTTCCATGAGATATCTCAGGAACCTAACCAAGATAGAACGGAAGCCATACAAAAGATAGTCTAGCATATCCCTCGCCTGGTAACAAAAGAACAAAATAACAACTTGAACAAGCCCATTGTGGAGGATGAAATAGACCAAGCACTCCAGGAAATGCCCAATGGAAAATCCCCAGGCCCAGATGGTTTCACAGTGGAGTTCTTCAAATCTTGTTGGGAAGTTATCAAACATGACATTTATAGGGCAGTGGAATACTCTAGAAGGTCACCCTCCATTTTAAAGGCACTAAATGCTACAATGATTACACTTATCCCCAAAGAAAATGAATCCAAGACCCCTGATCGGTACAGACCTATAGCACTGTGCAATGTGGTGTACAAGATAATTTCCAAGGTTATATCAAATAGATTGAAACCACTCCTACCCACACTGGTCTCACAAGAACAGGTAGGGTTCATGGAAGGAAGGCAAATAATGGACAATATCATCCATTCTCACGAACGTATCCACACTTTGAAGCTTCAGAAAAGAGGGGGAATGATAATACAATTGGACCTAGAAAAATCTTATGACAAAATTAGCTGGCACTATATGGTCAAGACCCTGGAAGCCTTCGGCTTCACCCAACACTAGATCAGGTGGATAGTCAACCTAGTATCCACAACAAGCTTCTTGCTACTAGTAAATGGAGCCCCTTCCAAACCTTTCTGGCCCATGAGAGGCATCAGATAGGGAGACCCTCTCTCCCCCTTCCTATTCATCTTAATGATGGAAGGTCTCAGTCGAAGCATAAAAAGTGAAAACGCAATAGAGGAAATAAAAGGTATCAAACCCTACGAGAATTTCCCGAATTCTACACACCAATAGTTCGTGGATGACACCTTACTTCATGGCATGCCCATGGTTAAGGAAGCGAAAGCATAAAAATGAATCCTAGACGAGTTTGGGGAAGCCTCAGGGGCAGAGATAAACCATTCCAAATCTATGATCTTTTTCTTTAATACCAACCCCACAATCCAAAGGAATTTGGCCAATATATTGAGCTTTGAACACAAATCACTCCCTAATAAGTACTTGGGCATCCTCCTGACAGAAATTTTTTACAAGCTGTCAACTTGGGAAGGAATAGTCAACAAGATACAATACCGGGTAAAAAATTGGACGTATAGATCCATCAACCTAGCTGGAAGACTTATCCCAACCAAGTTGTTTCTGCAAGCTATCCCAACCTTTATGATGATAGTTTTCCCAACCCCCAAGGGGATTCTACAAAAAATAAGAACCATACAAAGGGACTTCCTATGGAGAGGAGCGGAAACTAGGAAAAAATGGGCACTGGTGGCTTGGGAGAAGGTCTGTAAACCAAAAATCAAAGGAGGCCTGGGGTTACACGACCCGCAAGTGACGAATGAAGCCTATGGGGAGAAACTCTAGTGGTGTTGGGTCAAAGAAACTACCATGCCATGGGTCAACTTGTGGAAGGCAAAGTATGCCCCGGACATTTGTGACTAGGACAAAATCCGCTTGAGAGGCACTAGGGAAGGTTCATCCATATGGAACCTAGCCTGGCACAACAGGGCCTGGATCCAGACACACAACTTTTGGGAAATAAGAAATGGTAGAACTACCCAATTCTGGGAGGATGCCTGGCAACAAGAACCTGGAATGGAAAAACTAGGTTGGGAGGAACTCCAACATGAGATGATGGCGCAAGGAAAAACTAGATTCTACCATTACTGGAAACAAGAAATAGACCGCAACAAATGGAGAATCTGGAACACTCTCACCGCACAGACTAGAGACTAGACCACAACAATAGTTTAAGAGGTGGAGGAGGAATTGGGGAGATGAAAAATTGCGGTCACGGACGGAAATGACTAGCTAATATGGGGACACAAAGCCAATGGGGAATTCAATCTTAAATAAGTCCGCCACTATATAGCGGACCAGGACCAAGAAGATTCGACGCATCAATGGGATAAGATCTGGAACAACCCCCATTGGCCAAAAATAAAAATCTTTCAGTGGCTAATACTACACAACCGAATCCTAACCTGGGAAAACCTAAAGAAGAGAGGATTCATAGGCGCTTCAAGATGTCACCTATGTGAAGAAAAGGAGGAAACAATGAACCATCTTTTGGATGAATTTTCCTACACAATAGAAGTCTGGGACTGGGCGACAAACATCTTTCGACAGTCTAATAGGATCAGAGGTAATATGTCCGCAACTATAAACATTTGGAGGGAAAACTAAAATGAAAACGAAGAGGTGAATCTCTGCTAGACCCTCATTCTCGACATGATCATTTGGGCAATATGGAAGGAATGGAACCGGTGCATATTCAGGAACCAAATTTGGATGGTAGGAAAGATCAAGGAAACAACAATCTCCATGACAAGAGAAACAATATAGAGATGCAACTACCAAACAGAAGGAGCGCAAATCACAGACCAAGATCTCCAAATTCTAGAGGCTTTTCAAATGAAAGAAGGGTGAAACCCCAATCAGATAAGACGGCTGCCACAATTGCAAGTAGGTGAGTGCAATTGGAGGCTACCACTAGAGGGATCCCTCAAGCTGAATTTTGATGGGGCATCGAAAGGTAACCTAGGACAGACAGGTATGGGGGGAGTAATCAGGGATAGTCAAGGAAAAATTATCTAGCTATACACTGAGAGTCTGGGGAACTCAACCAACAACGTCGCATAATTTGGAGCCCTGGAGACCAACCTTGAGATACTACTCCGGGAAGGGATGAACAACGTCATAGTGGAAGGATATTACATGCTAGTCATCGACACAGTAAGGAAACTCCAAAACGACATAAGAGTGGGAAAAATTCATAAGCACTGGCGCTTGACTTACTCCTTGCAAAAAATTCAGGAGAATTTGTAGATGGGGATCATAGTGGAGTTGTGTTGGGTATGAAGGTGAACAAATAGACTAGCGAATAGAATCGATAACGAAGGGTTCGACAAGGAAGGACCAGAACTAGATTCCAGTTGGAGTAACATCCCGAATGGTCAGTTTTGGACAGATTGTACCCAACTAGCAACAAAGTACTATGACGGAAGCCAAAGTACGGATGATCACATCGAGGATGAAGGCACATAAGTAATTGAAGGGAGAGTAGGATCCATATAGAATCTGATAGGCCACCATATAAATGCGAGTTACAATGCAGATCTCGGTCACACCATAGGAGGAGTACGACACCACGGTCCTGTCAATAGAAAAAAGTACAGGGGTTGTCCATGGGAGAGAAGAAAGGTTAATCTGCAGACGACAAAGGACAAAGATTAGAAGGATAGGGCATGGGTAGGAATGGGTACACCTCACCCACACAAAGCTATGGTGGGAGGAAACGATCGGCGTACATTGTGCAAGACAATGGATTGGCGCAGGGACGACGACAGGGTTCCCAAGTGCACACACTCCAAAACAATGAAAAAGGACCAAAAGGTACGCCTTTACGGGAGACCCATGATTACCAGGATAAGATCACAGCCGGGGAAACCACTTAAAAGAAGAAGCATCATGGATAGCTATAGACTAGAGAAAACGAATTACAAAGACCATACTACACACCAGGAAGGGGTGAATAGAAGAAGAGGACGAAGTCAAGACAGAATCCATCGCATTCAAACCAAGATGGTGAGAATGAAGAATACCCAGAGTAAGAGGGGCCCCTAGGGGTAGGAACTTCCAACAAGCACACAAAATATCACAAGGATGGAGCAGGCGACCAAAGAGGCCAAAGACACCTTTCTTGTGCAGGACAATCCAAAGGGAAAAGCGGTCATCGACAGGTGGGAGGAGAAGTCAACACCAAGCACCAGAGAAAATCTTGGGCGGAACTCATCCAAGAAGTAGACGAAATAAAGGACCCAGGGGTCACATAGCCCAGGACAACCCTCTACCACAAAATGGTGGAGGAAGTTTGGTGCACAAAAATGTTGATAAGTAAGTTGAGAGCTGACAGGAATGAGACCAGTAGGGTGGAAAACCGGGGCCACAAGAAGGAGCTCACAGAAATTCTGAGCCACCTCAACAACCTGGAGGCTAGTGCAAGAAGAATAGTAGAGGACCAGAGGAGCCTAAACGAAAGAATGGAACGAATGGTAGGACAATTCCACCTCTACCTTCGCTATGTCCATCACATAGACATCACTCCAGCAGACGGACATGGAACACCAACCTGCATCAGGAAGACATGCACGATGGAGCAAAGAAAGGAGGACGAGGAAAGAAAGGAAGGAGATGAAATCCATCCAATCCTCTTGGACTAGCGTAGTCTCAACCCTTGGTTAGTTTGTTTATTAGTGTATGAGCCATCCCTGCTCTACACTTTTGGTTTTTGTTTATGTTATGGTATAGTTTTTTCAAACAAGTTTTCAGAGACTGGGTCGGTTTCCCAGGGTGGCGGCCCAACCATCCCCTCGTTAATGTAGACAATGCAACTTTGGGACCCTTGATCCGGTTTCCTTTTTATAAGATCAGGGGACACCTCTCTTCTCCTTTTGTACCATATTTTTCTCAGTAATATATATTCTCTAACTCACTTACAAAAAAAAAAAACATCTTTTTTTTCTTAAAATATGTGACTTTACATTAAACGTATAATAATTACATTAATGATTTAATTTATTAATTAATGAAATTGTAATACACATAAATTATATTACAATTCATCCCTATTTGAAAATATGTGTCCTCGAAGCATGGGCAAGGACGAATGTTTAGATCTAAACTCCTCATTTTCCCAAGTGGCTTCATCTTTAGGTAGGTTCTTCCATTTGATCAGATACTCATTAATTCTTATAGAACGTAGGAATTTGGTTCATACTTCGAGGATGCCTTCAAGAATTAAAATTAACCTTCCTTCTTCATCTAAAAGAGGCAACTTTGTTTTTATATGGACGGTAGGACCTAGTTTTTTCTTCAAACAAGAAACATGGAAAAAGTCATGCAATTTCCCTTTATTTGGAATATTGAGGGCGTAAGAAACTTGTCCAATTCTCTTTCGAATTTGATAGGGTCCGTAAAACTTAGGAGTGAGTTTGTGTTTATTGTAATTTTTAAGAGAATTCTTCTTGTAAGGATGCATTCTAACAAACACCCAATCTCATGTCGTAAATTCTCTATCGGTTCTTCTTTTATCAACTTATTGTTTCATTCGGTTCCTTTCTTATTCGAGGTGAGATTTAAGAGTGCATATAACTTCATCCGATGCAGCTAGATATTATTTCACAACATGAACCTTAGAATTGATAACATACTCCTTAATAGAGGGAGGCAGATAACCATACAATACTTAAAATGGGGACATTTTTGTTGAGGTATGATATGTACTATTGTACCACCATTCTTTGAGATGTATCCAATTGATCTAGTTTGTCTGACGATCATTCAAAAATTTCCTTAGATATCCTTTGATGCATTTATTAACCACTTCAGTTTGGGCATTTGTTTGGGAATGATATGAAGTACTCATGGTTAAGGATGTCCCCACTTGACAAAATAGTTCCTTCCAAAAATTTCTAGTAAACTTGGGATCCCTATCACTTACAATAAATTTGGGAAATCCATGAAGTTTAAAAATATTTTAAACATAGCTACAAACAACTTGGTTATCCTTGGCCTTTGAAGATATCCCCAAAAAGTGGGCATATTTGGTTAATCGGTTGACGATTAAAAATATAGAATCTTTTCCTTCATAGGTAGGAAGACCAGTAATAAAGTCCATAGATATTTCAAACCATTTTTGGGTTGGGATATGAAGGGGTTGTAGAAGATCTGGAGGAGCAATAGTTTCAAACTTTTTTCATTGACAGGTGTCACATTCTACCACATATTTATGAATGTCGGATCACATACCTTTATAGAATAAGGACTATTGTATACTGTAGTAAGTTTTGAAAAACCCCACATGGTCTGCTGGCGAAGAATCATGATTTTCTTTCAAAACTTGGAGTTTGAACTTGGAAGAGCTGGGAAAAAATATACGTTGTTTGTAACATAGTATGTCATTCTCCCAAGTGAATTTTTTATTTGCAGTTGGGTTTCCCTCGACTTCTTCTATTAACCTTCTTATTTATGGATTTTTGATATACTCAGTTTGAACTTCTGAGATCCATTCTGGAGTGATGATGGACATAGCGCATAGACTAACATCATTATCAAGTTTCCTTGATAACTTGTCTGCAACCACATTCTCCTTCCATTTTTTGTAAAGAATATCGAAATCAAAGACTTGGATTTTTCTCACCCATTTTTGCTACTCCGATGAAAGATGTTTCTGAGTTAAAAAATAATTCAAGCTTTTGTGGTCCGTTTTCACAAGAAATTTCATTCCAAACAAGTATTGTTTCCACTTAACCAAAGAATGCATAGTTGCCAACATTTATTGGTCATATGTTGATTTTTTTTTCTCCCTTTCTTTGAATTTTTGTCTATTGAATGTGATGGTATGATTATCTTTCATAAGTATGGCACGCAATCCATCTCATGATGCATCAAATTCAAGGACAAATGATTTGGATAAATATGGTGGTGACAAAACCAGAGTGGATGTCATTAAGAGTTTCAACCTTCTAAAACATGCTTCAACTTCGTCATTCCACTTAAATGCATATTTCTTCAATATTGTTGTTAATGGGGCCACAATTTGTGCATAGTTTTGAATAGATCTTGTTTAGTTCCCGATAAGACCCAGGAATCATCGTAACAATGTAATTTATTTGGGGATAGGACACTCGGTAACTTCCACAATTTTCTTCGGATCAACCTTGATTCCTTCATCTGATACAACATGTCCCAAAAATACTATCTCTTTTTGTCCAAAACTTCATTTGGATTTGTTAGTGTAGAACTTATTCTCTTGAAGGATTTTTAATATTGTCTCGATGTGCTTGAGGTGTGAATTCCACTTCTTTCTATAAACAAGGATATCATCAAAAAAGACAAGTACAAAATTTTGTAGGTACAGACGAAATAAATCTTTCATTACTGCTTGGAAGGTAGCAAGGGCATTGGATAACCTGAGAGGCATGACTTGAAACTCATACAAACCTTCATGGGTACAAAAAGTAGTTTTGGGAACATGTTCCTCTCGAATTATTTTTTGGTAATAACCTAACTTCAGGTCTAGCTTGGAGAAACATTTAGCACCATGGAGCTCATCTAATAGTTCATCCACAATTGGAATCGTAAATTTATCCTTTATCGTAATTGTGTTTAATGCATGATAATCAATACGTATTCTATATGATCCGTCCTTTTTCCTAACAAGTATGACTGGAGTTAAGAAAGGACTCTTGCTTCGTGTAATAACACCACAATCCAATAATTCTTGAACCAAGTGCTCAATTTCTATCTTATGTTGGTGTCACTTTCTATAATATTTTTTTCTAATTGTTACAAAATTGGGGATCAATTCTATGATGTAGTCTCTAGAACGAGGTGGAGGAATCCCACAAGGAAGTTCTTGAAAAATGGTGTTATATTTTCCAAGCATTTTGTCCAATTTCTAGGGATCATCATTTTTGTCCTCCTTAGGAGTACCCTCTATTTCATAGAAGTGTAATAAATAAGCATCACCTCCCTTTTTAATCATTTTTTCCATTTTATTGGATGATACTATTTGTGTGGGAGGACAGTTAATTCCAGGTAATTTATACTTTTTCCCATTTTGATAAAACCTTATAAATTTCTCTTATAATTTTAAACCAATAGTACCAATCATAGTTAACCATTGGCCCCCCAAGACAATATCTACCCCTCTGATTGGCATATCATACATGGGGTATTTTAATTTGTAGTCACTCATGGATATTTCTACCTTCTGGAATTCCCCATCACATCATGCAGTCCTATTTCCCAGGATGGAGACTTGAAATTCAGAGGTAGGATGACTGAATATGTTTAATTTCCTTTCTATCTTTGTATCTATAAAGTTATGTGAATTGCCACTATCAATGATAAATTTTACTTTAGTTTTCTCAACATAGCCATAAAATTTCAGAGTTTGGGGTTGAGAAATCCCCATCATTGTCGCAACAAAGAGTGTCAAATTTTTGTTCTGATTCCCTAACTCATGGGGATTTCGTGATTCTTCATTACTTATTTCTTCATAGGATGAATATGTGTCCCCTGCTTCTTTTTCCTTGTCACTGTCACTCTTGTCTATTTCGCAATGAATGTCTTTTTTTTCTTTACACTTATGGCCTGGTTTCCAATTAGGCACGTTACATTTAAAACATCGGTCCTTAACCTTATCTTGTCTCGTGTCTAGTAGAGATGTCCTTTTGTGAGGGGGAATGTATTTGGAGCTAGAGTCTTCAGGTGAGTTCCATACTATCCTTTGATAAACTTTAAGTTTATTTTCAACGATTTTAGCTTTCTGGCGAGATTGCTTGATATCCTTAATGCCAAGTAATTGGAGCTCATTATGGATATTTTCCTTCAATCTTGATAAGGCTATTTGAAGTAGACAATATTATGATATGTTAGGGACATGAGTGGCTAACACATGTAAATCCTGAAAAAATCCTTCCACTATACCGGACTGTTGTAATCAGGTGAGTTTAGCAAAAACCCCTTTTTCTTTTGTGTCGAGAAAATGTAGAAAGAAGTTTGTTTTTAATATAACCCAGTATCTTGCTAGAGATTTGGATTTTTCTCTCCACCATAGGAACCAGTCATATGCAAAGTCCTTCAAATGTATAAATGTGACATTAATTTTTTCTTCATCGTCAACAATCTGGTAATACCTGAAGTACTGCTATATTTTATTTACCAGAGGAATATACAAGGGAAAATGAGGAATAGGAATGCTCTGATACCAAACTAGAAGGTTGAAGACTAAATATACATAATATATATATATATATATATATATATATATATATATATATATATATATATATATATATATATTATTTTATAAATTTATTGTTCGATGATCCATACAATGTACAACAACATGTATTAAATACACATGAAAGAGTAGAGTCATGTTGCTTTTTCTTAAAAGATGTGACTTTACATTAAACGTATAATAATTGTGTTAATGATTTAATTTTTTAATTAATGACATTGTAATATATGTACAATATATTACATCATCAATGACAAGGATGGGAAATTTGTCCTTGATTGTGATTTTGTTAAGGGAAAGAAAATCAAGAAACTTGTGCCAAATGCCTTATTTATTGAGTACCATGACTACTAGAGAAGAATATGGGATGATACTCAGAAAAATAACACCCATTTCTAGCAATTCTTGAACAATTTTCTTAATTTCATTTTTCTGAGCAAAGGGATGACGGTAAGGGTGAAGATTGGGAGGAAGACTGCTTGGTATTAGAGAAATGGAATGATCATGGACATCATGGGAAGGGGGGATTCCATGGGGGTGTTAAAAATATCTTAGTGTTGGGAGAGTGTAAATTGGAGGTCAGGATGCATAGAGGGTACATGAATGTCTTGAATAGAGTCGAGTTAGGAAATAATTCCAGAATGACCTTTTTTTAGTATATTTTCCATTCAGTGTGAGTTGATGATATCTAGTGAGCATGCAATGATTCCTTGGAACTTATAATTTTGTCCCTCCTATTGGAATTGCAAGGTGAGGTCCTTAAAATACATGGTAATGGGGCCAAGAGTGCATAACAATTCAGAATTGAGCACTATGTCACAACCACCCATGTCTATAAATAACATATATATGATATTTCATGTGGTACTGACCAATTTGTAGGTGCACATTTTCACAATGCCCCCCACATTTCATGGCACCTCCATTGACAATCATGACCTGGAAATTGTTGACTACACAGATATAATCATTGACTTATTTTACAATGAAGAGATGAATAAAAGTATGGGTGTTGTCGTTGTCAACTAGGATGATGACTTTCATATGTTTGATATAGAGAATTAACTTGAGGTTTATTGTTGATGCATATATATGGTGTAGACATGGTGATATGACAATCAAACATGGAGATTCTGAAAATAAATTTATTTTGTATCCACCCGCCAAATCCATAAATGAATATGATATGACACAATTTTTTAAAGATCATGAAATAGTACAACCACTCTTTACACTTGAACAAGATATGCGTTTAAAAAATGATAACGAGGAAAATTAGATCATTACTTATATTTATAATTCATATTTTTCTCTATATTATGGGGGGCATCAGATTCTTACTCGTATCTTTGATAAAACTTTTCAGGAATTTGTACTGTTGAAAATCTATTAGCACTTGAAAATTCAATATTAGTAAATGCTTCAAAACCAAAATCTAATAATGTTTCTATTGAAATTCATCCAGGAAAAAATTTAAATATTAATTCCCAGCTTGAAGAATTTCAAAAACAACAATTATTTATAATATTGAAGCAACAATATGTTGCATTTGCATGGGAGTACACTGGTATGATAGGAATTCATCCAAATAATTGTATTCATCATATCTATTTAGAAAAGAATTCTAGAACTATCAAACAACCCTAAAGATGAATGAATCCACTTTTAAAAGAAGATGTGAAAAATGAAATGTAGAAATTATTAGATGTCAATTTTATACATCCAATTTCTAACAGTAAATGGGTATCACCTTTGGTGATTGTTCCAAAGAAAAATGGAAAATGGCACGTGTGTTTGGATTATAGGGAATTGAATAAAGCAACTTTGAAATATCACTTTCCTCTACCATTTATAGATTAGGTATTATATACATTAGCCAGTAAAAAATACTTTTCATTTCTGGACGGTTTTAGCAGTTACAACCAAATTCAAATAGCTCCAAAGGATTAGGATAAAACAACATTTAAATGCCCATGGGGAACATACACTTATCAAGTACTACCTTTTGTATTATGTGACACACCTGCAACTTTCCAAAGTGTTGTATTGGGTATTTTGTCTGACCCGATTCACAATTTTGTAGAGGTGTATATGGACATTTTATTGTTTATGGAAATACTTTTGAGGAAGCATTAAAAATTTTAGAAAAAGTGTTAATAATATTTCAAGAAACAAATTAAGCACTAATTCATGAGAAATGCTTTATGTTACAAATTGAAGAAATTTTTTTGGGTCACTGTGTGTCTTCTGCAGTAATAAAAGTGGATCCAAAGAAAATAGAAGTCATTTCCAAGCTTCCAGTTCCAAAGAACCAAAAAGATGTCATAAGTTTCTTAGGACATGCTAGTTACTATAGGCATTTTATTGAAAATTTTACAAAAATAACTCTTCATTATTTAAACTTATTACAAAGGACAATGAATTTTTTTGGAATATGCCATGTCAAACTACAATTGAAACTTTAAAAGAGAAACTTTATGTAGCTCCTATTTTAAGAAGACCAAATTGCTATCTTCCATTTCATATATCTATTTATGCTTCTAATATAGCCTTAGGTGCAGTTTTGGGACAAACAGAAAATCAAGATTCTTATGCCATTTACTTTGTTAGCAAAAAATTGACACCTCATAAATACACAGTTAGAGAAAAAGAAATTCTTGCAATAGTACATGCCATCAATAAATTTAAGCACTATATCACAGGATATGAGGTATTTTTCCATACATATCATTCAACTATTAGGTATTTAATGAAAAAACGAATCACTAATGGAATAATTACTAGATGTCTTCTTTTAATTCAAGAGTTTGATATCACCATATTAGACAAACCTGGAAGAGAAAATGCAGTTTCATATTTCCTTTCTAGGATTCATAATGAAGGTGAATTAATTTTTGTTAATGATGAATTTCCAGATGAACATTTATTTGAAATAGCTAACAAATCTCCTTGGTTTGTAGATATTTCCAATTAGTTGGCCACTGGAAAATTACCTCAACATCTGTCACAAAAAGAGAAACATAAAATCATTAGAAGTAGTGCTTTGTATCCATGGATTGATGTTGAACTCTTTCATACATGAACTGATTTGATTATTCAAAGGTGTGTTAGAAAAGATGAGGTATATGACATATTGAAAGCATGTCATGATGAACCATGTGGAGGAAATTTTGTTGACCGAAGAACTTCTTATAAAATACTCCAATTGGGAAGGGTTTAGGGTTTGAAGCAACGAATGCAGCGCAGCAGGGTTTGAAGCTGAACAAGCTTCTACTGAGTTTGGAAGAGCGTGAATAGGCAGTCACTACTGACTGGCCTCAACATGGCGGCTTCATCGGGAGGAGGGACGCCCCCCTCCTACCGTAACATTGTGAGCGACGACACATCTCATGCTGATTCGACACAACCACAGAAAGCTC
>ML777285.1:709207-768443 GCA_009831015.1 Picea engelmannii | reverse complement strand
AGGGGATTCAGCCATGGTAACTGGAGTTATTCAGAAGCTGCAACAAGGCACCCCTTGGGAGAAAATCACCCAAAGTTGGAGGACAGCAGCTCTTATGGAAGAGGTAAGTCAATTGTTGAAGAAGGTTCAATATTTACTCCCCAACCACATCAAAAGAAAAGGCAACGCTGCAACAGATTTCTTGGCCAATTGGGGATGTCAGAATACAGAGCGATCCATTGATGCTTGTCCGCGCCAAGAAATCTGGGATGTGGAGCTACACTCACTACAACTAATTGTCAACAAAGATCTTCAACCCCCCGATCGGGGTGAACAACTGGCCAATAGGACAAACCGTGGCAGGCTCACGACACGCCACTCTTCCGACAGTTCATAACCATCATGATCCACCGCCAAGCTCTATCAATAGTTGTGGTGGTCACTTGTGCTTTATATTATCAGCTTGAACATGGTGAAGCAGTAGGACAGCTAGTTAATGTGCTATATAGGATAAAGAGACAATTTCAATTTTGGCAAGCATTCAAAGCACTTAGACAGCCAACAGACCTGGTTTCCTACGGGCAGGTTGAGGCCAAAGTATAAATATTTTAATGTAGCCTGTCCTGCATGTATAAATAGAAAATAGAAAGGTACCACCTAATTTACAAAAAAAAAAAATACTCCAATTGGGGTATTATTGGCCCTCTCTTTTCAAAGATACTAGGAAATATGTGAAAAGATGTGACAGTTGTCAAAGAATTGGAAGGCCAATACAAGCATATGGAATGCCTCTACAACCATAGGTACTCATAGAACCTTTTGAAATATGGGCTCTAGATTTTGTGGAACCAATTTCTCCAACAACAAGGAATAAAAGCTATGTTTTAGTATGTACTAATTATGTAAGAAAATGGGTAGAAGCTAAACCTATTGTTTTTTCTACTGAAAAAGTTGTTTTTTTTTTTATTTGAGGACACATTTACTCATTTTGGTGTCCTAAGAGAAATTGTTACAGATCAAGGGGCTCAATTCACATCAAAACTTATTCAAAAGATCATGGAAAAATACAAGATCAAACATCAAAAATATTCTCCATATCATCCACAAGCCAATGTGCAAGTGGAATCAACCAATAAAGTTCTTGAATCCATCTTTACCAAGACAATTCAAATGCATCATAAAGATTGGGTAGTAGATTGGCTTCCAGAAGCTCTTTAGGCCTAC
Source organism: Picea engelmannii (assembly GCA_009831015.1). Lineage (NCBI taxonomy): Eukaryota > Viridiplantae > Streptophyta > Pinopsida > Pinales > Pinaceae > Picea > Picea engelmannii. The sequence continues at coordinate 767,240 of ML777285.1, read as the reverse complement.
CGTACTACATGGAAAAATACTACTAGGAATACACCATATGAGCTTGTATATGGAAAAAAAGTCTTGCTTCCTATTGAGTTCCAAATGAAGACTTTCACGATAGCAACCAAGCTTGGAAAACAACAAAGGTTAGAACAACTTAATGAGTTGGATGAGATCAGATAAGACGAAATTCACCATACAACTCTCATTAATCAGCATAGAACTAGATGGCATGACAAATTCATAAAGAAGACCTTCAAACCAGGTGACTGGGCTCTTTTATTTGACTCTATATACAAAAATTTTAAAGGAAAGTTCAGTACCCGATGGTTGGGTACATATGAAATAGAGGAATTGTTTTATAATGGAGCAGTAAAAATTAGAAAAATAGACGCAGAAGGTATTTCTTTCTTAGTTAATGGTCACAGATTGAAAGTATATGAGAAACCATTGAACCAAGAATAATTCGTTAATCATATGCTTCAACAGTCAGATATGGAAGTAATGAATAGGGGTGATCCTTCTGCTGTCCATGTTCTAGATTAACTCTGCCAAAAGAAAAAAAAATAATATATATATATATATATATATATATATATATATATATATATATGTGGAATGTATGTGAAAACTAGAAATGACGCAGCTTTGTATGGATCCTGTTTGAAAACCAGAAATGGAAGTCAGGATTTAAGAAAAGAAGACCCTGTAGAGGTCCAAAGCCAAATAAAGAGGAAATTTTTTATAAGTTTTCTCAGTTTTCAGAAAATAATTTCAGTTGCAGACGTAAAAGTTTTTTATTCCAAGTTTCATCTTCATCAGAAATAAATTTGGTAACAATTGGTTGAACTTCAAGCAACAATTAGTATTCACATCTTATATATTTTTGCACTCACATAATTTCCTTAGCTACCAAAAGTTTTTGTGGTTGTTTTAAAAAATTGTTGAATACTAAAACTCCAACAGGTTATATCTTGAATTTCATGCATTTGTCATGAAATTCAAGATATCTTTAGATATTTTAATCAATATTACAAAGCTTCTTCATTAATTGTTTCCATAAAAAAATTTCATCAATAAATTTTCATAGGCATCTTCATCAACATCCTTGCAGTCTATGGACTTCTTCAATTTTTGCACTCACATAATTTCCTTAGCTACCAAAAGTTTTTGTGGTTGTTTTAAAAAATTGTTGAATACTAAAACTCCAACAGGTTATATCTTGAATTTCATGCATTTGTCATGAAATTCAAGATATCTTTAGATATTTTAATCAATATTACAAAGCTTCTTCATTAATTGTTTCCATAAAAAAATTTCATCAATAAATTTTCAAAGGCATCTTCATCAACATCCTTGCAGTCTATGGACTTCTTCATCAACATGTTCAGAATTTTATTTACAGCATTGTAGCAGTAGTCTTCATCAACATTCTCAGAGGTTCTCCATCAACATTCCAACAACATTTCTTCAGTCTTCCATCAGCAAACAATATCTGTACATAAATCGACATCTTCAACAATAAATTCAAAGAAGCAATACCTATTAAATTCAAATGCAAAGGTTACAGGAAACAACAAGAGTAAGGTAACAATCTATTAAACTATACTGCATTTTAGAATACCAAATTTGTGAAAAGATGAACACTTTTACTTAATGATTGATTACTTTGGATTAAACCTAAGATTTTTTCACCCATATCATTCTATATTATGACCTGATTCCATTCATATCCCCATATCCATGAAAACGTTTCCATACAACACTTTGAATAATAAATTATATGCATGACAATTTTTTTTATTTTTGGCATGCATATTTCAAAAAAAATATCGAAATGTTCGACATATTCAAAGTTATGTGAAAATTCATCGATATCCTAGCAAAGCGCCACCTTTTCCTACCAATTGTTTCGCTCTTCACATTTTGAATTATGATATAGACATTGGAATGATTGTCATGATCTAAGAACTGCCATCATTTACTATCTACCATCATTTCCCATCACATCCACTATTCCTTTCATTTGATTTCTACTCCATCCATTTCGCATAACTTCCCAAAGACAAAGAGTTGAGTAATGAAAGTCCTTGAAGCTAGAGTTCGAAGCCAAAGAAATGAAATTTTCTGCAGCAGAAAGAATGGGACTGATTCGAAGATACAAGATGTTTCAGAGAGCAAGTTTTCTTCCATTTTTCTGAAAATTGCAGGGTTGTAATGAGAAAGTCACCAGAGAATTTGTGCTAAACTTTGACAGGAACAGAGAAGAGGAAATTCATAAATCCTTACCTCAATCATTCAGAGGATACAACAAGAAAAGATTCAAGAATTGCAGCAAACAATTTATGAGATGGAGGTGTTAGAAAATCACATCAAAGAAGAAAATACGAATTTGAAAAAGACTGTAGCCAAACTAGATAAGAAGGAAAAAGGTTTTGATGATGAGAATAAACTTTTAATCAAAGAGGCTGAAAAGTGGTATGGGAAAACTCAAGAGGCAAGAATCCATATTCATAAATTGAAAAATAAGATAAAAGAACCAAGGCAGAAAAATTATGGCTCTTCATCTAGGCCGGCAGCAACACAGAAAGTATAATCAGCACAACATCATACAATAGCAGTAAAAAAATTTGTTGTGTGAGGACACACAACACCTCTAGAGTGGGGGAAATGTTGGGCTTCAAAAACTCACTTTTTTGTCATCATTTTTTGCATAATTGTTAGCCATTTTTCATATGCCAAAACCCTCCTTTTTTACTATATAAACCCCTATTTGATCCCACCATTGATACCAAATAGCATCAAAGGTACACGTTTAAATATTTAACTTATTTTTGTTATTTTGGATGTAATGTAGTTTAATTTATTGTTATTTTGAATAAGCTACAAAATCTTCTGATTCTACAACTATCAAATTCCTGTAAATGCTAACGAATTTCTGCAGCGGATTCATTTAAATCGAAGGTTCAGGCTTCTTCCAGAATGATTCCAAAATCATACCAGGTGTCAAACCGATAGCTCCAACTCATCCGTCTTTCATATCAACACGAGAATCCTCCAGTAAGATAGGAATCAAATGTCAACGTTTTGGTCAACTTGCTTATGTGGCAACGATGTGGCACAAGTTCACAGCTCAAACTCCACCGAGATACTGGTTCAAGGAACGATATCATATGGAGAAATTCATGCATTTTATCATGAATTTTTCCATAACATTTGTTGTTATTACGCCGAAAGGCGTATACCTATTGGAGATGGGCATAATTAATGATCTTTTAATCTTAAATTCTAATCTGATGGTTATGTATTGAAGATGCTGGCATATTCTTAGTTGTCCTCCAAAATCAATGGGTCAGATTTATTGTTGATAACTTCTTTGCATTTATAAATGCATCCGTTATTACTTTTTAACATTTACCTAATCATATTAAGAAATTACTATAACATCATATGATTGCCACGTTTAAATGATTAACTTTTAGAATTCTTAAAAGTTTCATTATCTGGTTCAATTAGAGTTTGATTATCTAATTGGATTTTTTTTTAACGCTAGAATTTTTATATGAACCGTAACTTTTTCGGTGTTCACCAGCCGCTAGTTAGCGGCTGTGCTAGTCTTATATCTGTCATATCATTGTAAATCATAAAACACATATACAGTTATGAGTTGGATGATTACTTCCCAATAAATCGGATCTGAAATGATCTTGATTTATTTGTATAAATACAAGTATAGAACATTACAGAGGCATCGTGGAAATCTAGAAAATATTGTACTTTTGATTTTAATATAATACAAAGTGTTGTTGGTTTTCATAGAATGTGAATTATATGTTTTGAGTTGTTAATTTGTATCTTCATAAGAAATATTTAGTGACAGACTATGAAGCAGGAGGCCCCCTGAGAAATGATTTTGTTACTCTATTTCTAATCCTTAGTCTTTTTTTATTTTATTTATAGTTGCGTATTTTATCATGGAATTTCACTTATTATTAATGTCATTTATAGTTTTTCTACAACAATTATTAATCACATTTAACTTTGATGAACATAGCTAATCTGGTGATATATGTAGTTTATGGAATCAATTGATAAAATTCATAAAGCTTATAATCATAGGAATGAATAGATGATTGAACATTGTTGTAATTAAAAGCACTAGCATTAGATTTCAATTTTGTTGAGTTTAGTTTTCAATTTTTCATAATCAATTCCACCTCTCATTAGTTGACAGAGCCTCTTGGAAAATATTTGTGGCTCATGAAATCACACTGATTAAATTCATGAAATTAAGGGCTAGGAATTAAGTGACTATTCATTTTGAAACTATTTTGTCACTTTGTTTTTAGTTTGTACTCTATTTTATTTAGAATTGTTTTTCTCTCAAAATTACTTATAAACTTGCATTTATTCATAATAATAAATTAGGAACTAAAAATCTACACATACAGTGTTGTATATTTCACAAGATTACAAATGCGAGTTGACAATTTAATGAACCAAATTCTTGTAATATAATTTGATTGACAACAGGATGTATACCTTTCCTTCTGAAATTTAGAGGGCACAATATGGAAGTCACTTAGGAATTTGCATTAAGTTTCAATGGGGACAAGGATACCATATGGGATGTAGAGCTTGAGATGTCCAAAGAATCCATTGCATAAGCAACCGGGATTCCTCGGGGAGGAGAGTGCTAGTTTTTGGTTACTTATATATCATGTCTGAGTTCGTATTGAGTGACCCAAGGTTCATGTCTCTTCGGGGTTCCAACAAAGCCTCTAAAACTATCAGCCCTCCTAGTAAACTAGAAGGCAACGTAGCACACAGGGTGCACTGCATCGTCTCACCCAAGATAGTCTTAATGGGTGGTTACAATACTCAGGTGTTTGCAACCTAGGACTGAGTGAGAGATTTGAGAACTATACACTGAGAGCTCTATTATAACTAATTAATGCAATACACCATCATTATGATTATGCAGGAAATATAACAACTCATTCATTCAATATAACATTATCTACTGAAGGAAATAAATAAACACATGCATTCAATCACATAACATGAGATTTACCGTGGTTCAGTCCCTCCTAGGCTACATCCACAAAGATCTGGCTCTTAGCTCTTTTATTATAGTAGTTCTTCACTATAACACCACGTGCTTTACAACTCCTATCAGTTGGGTTGAGATCTACTATGAAGTGGAATAGATCACACCAAGCTCCTCATCCTGCAATCTAACCCTCAATATATACCCTCTTCACTCCTCTCTAGCTCAACAGCTTACAAAATTAGGTCATACAACAAAATATTACATAACATTCATTCTTCTCTTTCGTCTCTCTTATTAACCCACTAACAACTCTAAAAACAACCATAAAAACCTCTCTATGAGACCTAGGTAACTATATTTATACATTTATGGCTATTCAGCCATTACAATACATTATCAAAACCTAACCCTAACGCCATTAGGTTTTCCATGCATGCACGCATGCTTCTTTTCCTTCTAGTTGTCGCTTTCCTCGTGCATTCCTTCTTTCCCAAAATCGCCTTTCTTTCCTCTTTGGCCAGCTTCCAACAAGCCCCCAAAACTGACATGTGGCTCGTCCCAAGCCACCTAACCTTTCTATGCTTCGTCGATCTCCTTGGTGATCGCCTGGAACTTTTCCTTGAGCTCTATTTCATGTGTTTGCGCCTGCGCGGTCTTCCCCTTGACTGTGTCTACTATCTGGATTGCAATCTCGTCACTGATTAACACTGCGCATTATGCCTAGGTCAGTGCTATATGTATCTTAGCTTCCTTTGTCTGTCCAATGACTTTTTCTACTCACTCTTGAAATGGTTCCATTTGAGCATGACGCTCCTTTTTATGTGTTTGAGCAATTGTGAGTTCTTCCTATAGTTTCTTCATATCATGCACCTCTTTTGTATACGTGTCCTGCGATCAGTTGATAGTCTGCAGCCCGAACTACCAGGTTTTTCTTCTTCATGGTGTTATAATTATGTGGTGCAGTACCTGTGCTCAAGTACTGAATGATATCTGCAAAGTATTCATCAGCGATCTGGACTGAAAATAACTGTGTGTCTGGGAAGTTGTCCTCTAAATTCATAGGTTCTTCTCCGTTTGTGACCTTCGATAGGTGATCAGGTTCTGCATTCAATTTTCTTGGCTTGACTATTACTTCAAAATCAAATTCTTGAAATAGTAGTAACCATCAACAGATTCTCCCCCCCAACACTGGCTTGTTGACTAGATATTTAAGGGCTGAGTGATCTTTGAACATCTTGAAGTGTTTTCCCAACAAGTAATGTCTGAACTTCTACAATGCATAGACCATAGCTAGGCCTTCCCTTTCTGTAGTGTTATAATTCTTTTTTTATTCTGATAGCTTTTTGCTCGCAAATGTTATAGGGTAATCCAAATCTCCCACTCCTGGATGATGCATCTACATGTGTGTGGAATGTCTTCTCCCAGTCTAGAAATACTAATATTAGCTCAGTGGCCATCTTTTCTTTCAGTGTATCTAGGCCATGTTGACAATCGTCGTTCCACTGAAACTTTGTATATTTTCTTAACAGTTTCTCCATTGATGCGATAATCTGCGCATATCCTTTGATAAAAAATTTGTAGTATCCTGTGTGTCCCAATGTTTCTCTTAGTTGACAGACTGTTTTTGGTGGTGGCAAGTTAACAATTACTGCAATCTTTGCAGGATCTACTAGTAAACCTTGTTTGCATACTATATGGCTCAATAGTATCCCAAATGGTGTTCCGAATATAATTTTTTTTTTTATGTTTAATGATATCTAGCATTGTCTACATCTTTCTAACATCATTCGTAAGACCTCTACATGATTTTTCAACAAACTATAGACTGTCCCATCGTCCAAGTATACCTCTATAAACTGGTGGATGAATTCCTTAAATGCGACGATGACTACTTTGGAAAATATTGCTAGTGCATTCTTCAGTCTAAATGGCATGACTGTGTACTGGTAGGATCCTTATTATGTAGCAAACGTGGTCTTGTATATTTATTCCTATGTTATCTTGATCTAGTGGTAGCCTAAGAATCCATCAGTGAATGAGTAAACTTTGTGTCCTCCTACGTTCTCCAACACTTCGTCCGTGAAATGTATAGGGAATGGGTCATGTAGGCATGCATCGTTCAACTTTCTCAAGTCGACGCATATCCTTATCCCTCCTTGTTTTTTTCTCTTGAACTACCATTGGGATTATCCATTCTAATTCTTCCATTGGTACTATGATTCCGGCTTCGAGCATTCTATCGATCTCATATTTGACTTTCTGCTTATATATCGAGTTCAATCTATATGGTCATTGTTTGATCGGTCTCACTTCATCTCAGAGTGGTATCTTCATTTCTCCTAGCTCTCCTTCTATACCCTTCATCTCTGTAAATGTTGTGGGAAACAGGTCACTGTACTCGTGCAGTAACTCTGTTATGCTTTCTACTGTTTGCTCATCCCAGTAATCTCCAATGCTGGCCATTTTGGGATTCTCAGTTGTCCCAATGTTTACTTTCTTTACCTTGATCGGTGAGGAATTACTTTATGATTCTATAGGTGGACCCTCCACTTCTCTTTTTCCTTCTGCCTCCTCAATCTGAATATCACACGAATCATCTTCATCCAGTGCTTCCTCCTACACATGGTAACACGACAATAGTTCTTTGACTTTTTGTTTGTTCCGATGTTGTTCTTCAGTTATGAGTTCGAATTATGGTTCCTTGATGAATATCAATCCTCTTATCTATTTCAGAGCTACATCTATGTTGGGGTTCTCATGTGTAAAGACCCCAATTGTTACGACTCCAAGCGAAGTGAAAAGTGCAATTTTTTTTTTTTTGGAAAGAAGGAAACGATGACAACAACTAAACCACACCACATGATGACAAAAACCATGCACGTAGATCAGGAAACAGACAACAATGACTCTACTCACTAGCACATCGAGCAATTGGGTGAAACATGCGTAAATCAAAATAAAGAAACTACTACCCACCTAACACAAACACGACAACACCTACAGGCTAAGGACAACATCCACAAACTCGACACAACGAATTGACGACCAATAACTGGAAAATTCTAGGGCATGCAAACCATAACGCATTAAGGCACTACAACCAAGTGCCTGCATCAATTATAATGAACAAAGCCCAAATCGAGAAGCATCGACTCCGACCAAGCTATCATTCACCTCTATTCATCAGGGAGTGCAATGATCCCCTCATTAGGAATCATGTCGTCTCCAGGCGATAGGCGTGACAATAACCCTGGAGAGACATAACCTATTTGGACCAAAGACTCAAGAAAAATTCAACGCCCTAAGTGTTGCAAGTGTTGTAAAAGTGTCATATGCACCTTGCTAAGTGTCACATACACCTCGACACCATGAAATAACATATGTCACAATCCCTAGTCAATGTGGAGGAGAAATATATTATATGAAGGTCAACATACTATGCGCACATGAATTATTATTAATATTCATGAAAAGGAAATTAATTTAGTGTGAGAATCCACCTCACATTTGGTTTCCTATTTTTTAGCGGAGGTTGAAGATCTCATAGATGGTTGAAATATTTCCTTCTTAAAATCCTTGAGAGATATTTCCTCCCTAAAATAATTAATATATATTTTCTCCCTAAATATCTTGGAGATCCCATTTTAGTGGATCTGATGAGTAATCCTCTCCATGGTGGTTAAGCCTCCAAATCCTATATAATGAAGGCTTTCCATGGAGGAGAAAAAAGGGATATTAGAGGTATCAAACTTATGATCTTGGGAGAAATCTTTTGGTTATGATATTGGGAGAATTTTGCAAGGGTTGGACGAGGAGATCTTGGAGGACTATTGCAACATAATCCATGGTTGTAAGTAATATTCTTGAGTTATCGTATTAATATATGATTGGGCTATTTCCTTATAGTTTATGTATCTTTACATATGCTTGTCTATTGTAGATGAATTTGTTTAATATAGTATTCTAGAGTAGGAGTTTCCTTGTGTCTCTTTGTTGTATGTGGTTTGCATGTATCAAGTTGTGCGAACAAGTTTGGAGATCAAGCTCAAATTGGTTCAGTGAGGAAAAACACCAGAATAAGGTGCATCACACTTTCTTCCTTCTCTTTCTCTTTCTGAATAGTTAATCAAAACTCAAAGGAATGTTAGTGTCCAATGTTATCATCTTTCTTTCATGGTAATAGGGGCCTAGAATCCAAGAGGATATTCACCTATCCGCAGGGGAATTTTCCTACAATAGAAATTGGTGACTCCAATAGGGAGGGAGTCATCGAACTCACCTTTTACCTCGTACAGACGAAGCCTCGAAATTACTGGAAGACATGACTATTTCACAGCCTCAACTTTCGGCTTCTTTTCGCAGGCTTAATGTCAACCCACCTGTAGTTGATGGAGCGATCAATCTGGTCCCTTCCCCGGTTAGTCTGGTTGATCATGTGGTCAATATAGTTTCATCGTCGATTGAACCACTAACCCAAGTGGTCGATCTAGTTATGTCATCGATCATCCCCAGTCTTCATCTAAAGAGTGAAACCTAAGTGGTTGATCCGGTTCCATCATTAGTCAATCCCTCTCCTCCCTTAAAGAGTGAAACCAAAGTGGGCGATCTAGTTCCACCTTCGATTGATCCCACTCCTCCCTTGAGGAGTGCCAAAGTGGTCGATCCAATTCTGTCATTGATCAATCCCACTCCTCCTCTGAAGAGTGTCAAAGTGGTATATCCTGTTATGCCATCGACCGATCTCACTCCTCCCTTGAAGAGTGCAACCAAAGTGGTCAATTCGGTTCCTCCATCGATCGATCCCACTCTTCATTCAAAGAGTGAGTATGTCTCTCAGGTCTACCTCGTTGATATTGATTCACCCGGACAAGGGGGCACTCCGCCTGTCCCAATGGCACCCCATTCAAGAAATAAAATGATTTATATTAATTGGAATCATTTGACAAAACCATGTCTCCCTTCTTACATGCCTTTCCAAATTATCGTGCAGGTTTCTGATAGGAATTTTCCTAACATTGTAATATATGAAGGTGCTTTCGTTATCATATTATCCATGAATTCTTGGAAAGATTTTGGTTCCCATTAGCTTGTGCCCGTGACTCAGAATCTATTGACCTTTGACATAAGAGTTAGTCAACCTTTAGGGATCCTTCCTCAGTTTTTGGTTACTTTGGGAGGAACAATGGTCTACATCGATGTGATGGTAGTACACGACCCGTTAGACTTTAACCTACTCCTCAGGCGAGACTATGTCTATGTTATGAGAGATTTTGTGTCCACTCTCTTTCAAGTGATGTGTTTCCCTCACAACGAAAACATAGTAATGATTGACCAACTTTCATTCATTGACCCTCATTTTATGGTCAACCATCCACCTTTCCTAAATGGTCCATACATGCCAACAATGTCCACCCCACCACAGTTCAATTATGTAGCAACCTACCCCATGCATTCAACCCTACATGAGAGGGAATATCTCCCTTCTCTTGAATTAGATATAGTAGTTGACATGGTCATCTATTCAATAGGGATATTAGAGCTAGATCTCCCTACCCTTATCGATATCGTCGACATGTTTTCCTTCCAGAGTGTTTTTCTTCCATATAGTGAAGATCTCTTGGAAGCCATGATTAACGTTTGTCCCTTGACATGTATTCCTTCCAGATAATTTTCATCTTGGAAGCCATGATCAAGAACCCGTTACGAGCATAGTTTTCTTCTTTGTAGCAAGCTCATTAAAAAATGAAACATAAATATGGGGATTGAACCCGAAGCCATGAGCATAGTTTTTCTTCTTTATAGGAATCTCGTTAAAAAATGAAACAAAGCTTACGAGCATAATTTTTCTTCTTTGTGGCAAACTCATTAAAAAATGAAACAAATGTCTTGAGCATAGTTCTTTTCCTGTGTCAAACTCATTAAAAAATGAAACAAATGTCTTGAGCATAGTTCTTTTCCTGTGTCAAACTCATTAAAAAATGAAACAATCACCTCTCTCGTTGAGTCGATTCTTTGGCTAGATCTTGTAGATGTTGAGTCGACTCTTTCACTAGATCTCGTAGATGTTGAGTCGAGTATTTCATTAGATCTCATAGAAAAACCTTCATTTCATCCACCCTTATCCTTTTTCTCCATCTAGTACAGAAATTGGTGACATCCTCAAAGTTGGAGAATGAAATGAAGCTTGGGGGGGCATGTCTCCAGCCTTTGATTATCATTCTGGAGTTATGTTGCTATCTTTTCAAGATGGGGGCAGAGTACCAACCATCCATGGGTATCCCTAACTTTGGAAATTACGTTGGGAATTTACAAGCATAAGTTTAACTTTGTTTCAAGCTTGTGTAAAAATTAAACCAATATCGATCTTAGTCTTTGTTCTTTCTCATGCTTGTAAAACCATGAGAATACCGAGTAGACTTTTATAACTTTTTCAGACTCGTAAAGTTTATACGAAAAAGGAACCCCCTAGAGTCTTCTTTAATCTCTTTTCAGACTCTCTAAACATGAAAATATTTCCAAGTGATCTTGCTTCCTTTCACACTCGTTAAAAGGTTTGAATGGGCATCTTTCGAGTGGTAGTTTATCTCATTTTAGGCCTCACGAGACTAAAATTACGAAAAAGGAAAACCCTGGAGTTGCCTTTAATTTCTTTTCAGACTCTCTAAACATGAAAAACCACCAAGTTTTCTTTCTCTGGACTCGTTAAACTACACATTGAAGGTCCCATATGGGACCGAACCCATCCTTCTTTAGGTTCGTTAAACATATGAAGAGGGACTCATCCGAAGGATGAGCTATATCGAGCATTTGTTATCCTCCTCAAACTCATTAAAAAAGAAAGGGGTACTCATCTATCTGGGTGGAGGAAAAATTGAAGGAAGTGGCTCAATTTTTTTAGAATCCTTTATGGAATATTTTTTCACCCTTGAACATGGCACTTGTTTGCGTCTCATCTTACACTTGGGTAGTCCACATGTCTTTGAGTCATACCAATTCATCTAGTTGAAGAGTTCTCTTATTTCCATCACATTACATTCTCCATACTCATCTAGTCAATGTTGCCAATGCAATTGTCGTGCCTCATCATGTTCAAGGGAATTTTCACTTTAAACCATCCATATGTAGTATTTCCAGTTTTCATTTCCTGTGTCATTCCATACTCATTCGATTCACCATCTTACATCACTTTCATATGTCAGTTTAGTGTCGATTATGGGGGATACATAAAGGCCCTCCTTCGATGAGTATTTTCCTATCGAATTCAACACATCATCCAAGAATTAGACTTAGAAAATAATTAGTACCTTGGGACCTTCATTCCCCAATGGTAGGCCTCCTCGCTTCTGGTAGTAGGTTTACATCATTGACCTCTGATCGGATGAGTGTTACACATGAAATTTGTACACCTAGGTACCTCGCCCTAAGTATCGTAAAGTGTCATATAAGTGTCTCATACACCTTGACACCATGGAATAACTTATGTCACAATACCTAGTCAATATGGAGGAGGGATATATTACATGAAGGCCAAAATACCAAGTACACATGAATTATTATTAATATTCATGGAAAATAAATTGATTAAGTGTGAGAACCAAGTGCACATGAATTATTATTAATATTCATAAAAAGGAAATTAATTAAGTGTGAGAATCCACCTCACATTTGATTTCCTAATTTTTAGGGAAGGTGGAGGATCTTATGGATGGTTGAAATATTTTCTCCTTAAAATCCTTGAAAGATATTTCCTCCCCAAAATCCTTAAGAGATATTTTCTCCCTAAATATCTTAGAGATCCCTTTCTTAGTGGATCTGACAAGAAATCCTCTCCATGGTGGTTAAGCCTCCAAATCCTATATAATGAGGGCTTTCCATGGAAGAGGAGGAGATGGATATTGAGAATTATACCAAACTTATGATCTCATAAGTGCGGCACCGTTGAAGCATAATCAGTCTAGATTACTTGAGCAAAGGGGTTGGACAAAGAGAGATGGAATAAGTTGTTTCACCTTCATCAGAGGATTGTAAGTACTCTTCATTTGTTCCCATTAATATATATACATGGTTGGCCTATTTATTTCAAGTTTATGCTTGCTTCACATGAACTTGTCTCTAGTAGATAGATCTGTATTTGAGCTAATCTCAGTAGAATAGGAAGTTTGTTGTATCTTTGTTTGTGCTACAGGACCTATCAAGGAGCTTGGGAGCGAATATCAACTTGGATTTTGCGAGGAAAAACGCCATTTAAAAAGGTACACTTTTATTCTTCCTCTTCATTCATTAGCTTAATTAGATCTAAAAGAATGTCAGTGTCCACGTTAAGCACTTTTCTATCTTGGCCTTAGGAGTCTAGAGACTAAGAGGGAATCTGCTTGTCTGTAGAAGGATTCACCTATAACAATGAGTCCATGAATGTTCAACTTCAACTCATTCATTCACATTCGTTGGATTGTACTAGGGTACCTTGGGATTCATTGACATCATTGGTGATTTCCCTCGCACTTGGTAATGGTTTACCTCAATGAATGGTAATCAAGTGGTTTCTACCATGTTCGAAATCAAAATATTTATTCACATGTCTAGATTTGTACCACATCAAGATTGGGATGAAGACCCTAGGTTGAGCGTTCACTTTGATATTTGCTTTGCCCAGGATGATAAATATATCCTTTGAGCAGGCTATGTTTTATCATCTCGTAGCTCCATTGTGTATTTTCCATGGCTATGATCAGTTCATGTCATGGAGGTATAGATCCACATTGTATATTTGTTGGCCATATCCTTAGTCAATATTTTTCATGGATCCGCAATGTATTGGTCAACGACCATGCTTTGAGTCATCTTGTATTCTGAGCATAAGTATGTCTGCCTCATAAACATAACATATATTAATATTGTTTGATGGTTGTTTGCAACTTCTTCCAGGTTCTCCAACTCCATGCCCTTGCATTGACGATTTGTAAAGGGTTTCGTCCATCAATTTCTCTTCTGACCTCAAAATTTAGGGGGCATACTATTACACATCAAATTTCCACAACTAGGTACCTTGCCCTAAGTGTCACAAGGGTCGTAAAAGTGTCATATGCACCTTTCTAAGTGTCACATACACCTCAACACCATGAAATAACATATGTCACAATCCCTAGTCAATGTGGAGGAGAAATATATTATATGAAGGTCAAAATACTATGTGCACATGAATTATTATTAATATTCATGAAAAGGAAATTAATTTGGTGTGAGAATCCACCTCACATTTGGTTTCCTATTTTTTAGGGGAGGTTGAGGATTTCATGGATGGTTGAAATATTTCCTCCTTAAAATCCTTGAGAGATATTTCCTCCCTAAAATCGTTAAGAGATATTTTCTCCCTAAATATCTTGGAGATCCCATTTTAGTGGATCTGATGAGTAATCCTCTCCACGGTGGTTAAGCCTCCAAATCCTATATAATGAAGGCTTTCCATGGAGCAGAAAAAAGGGAGATTATAGGTATCAAACTTATGATCTTGGGGGAAAACTTTTGGTTATGATCTTGGGAGCATTGTGCAAGGGCTGGAAGAGGAGAGCTTGGAGGACTATTGCAACATCATCCATGGTTGCAAGTAGTCTTCTTGAGTTCTCATATTAATATATGCTTGGCCTATTTCCTTCTAGTTTATGTATATTTACATATGCTTGTCTATTGTAGATGAATTTGTTTAATCTAGTATGCTAGAGTAGGAGTTTCCTTGTGTCTCTTTGTTGTATGTGGTTTTCAGGTATCAAGTTGTGCGAATAAGTTTGGAGATCAAGCTCAAATTGGATCAATGAGGAAAAACATCGGAATAAGGTGCATCACACTTTCTTCCTTCTCTTTCTCTTTTTGAATAGTTAAGAAAATATCATAGGAATGTTAGTTTCCAATGTTGGAATATTTGTTTGTTGGTAGCAGGGGCCTAGAATCCAAGAGGATATTCACATGTTCGTAGGGGAATTTTCCTACAAAAACGTGGAAAAGTGGGAAAATAGGAAAAGACCTGCAACCGCTAGTCAAGCTACTTTATGACTGAATTCGGTCGATAGTGACTCTAGTGAAATTGGTTGGATTTTTTACATTCCCCCTGAGCCCCAGAACCTGGAGTAAACATAGAAAGTTGATCAAAGGGGGAGTGTGGACCATTAGATCCCTAAGCCCTTCGGGGTTCGGTGGTTTGACTATCCAGGTAAATTCACTTGTTGGGGTTGGAATAGATGAAATTTGAAGCGTCGAAGTCATGTAGTGTCGAACAACCCTTTCGCTAAGTTCTTGGTCCTAAGTTGTGGTCACATGCATGATTTGGCAAGAGAAAAAGGACCCTCATGGATTTGAATTTCGCACCCGTTTTCTGAGCATCTTGTGAGTGAATAAAATCCAAGGATCTGTGGGATCCCGAGAGCAGATTTTGGCTCATTTTAGACACGATCCTAGAACAGGAGGTTGATCCAACCCGAAGGAGTTTGTATCAGGTGGTATCAAAGTAGAAAAAATATATGTGTGAAAATATATTGGAAGCCATGCCGTCGAGGAGATCTAGAGAGAGCGATGTAGCCAATGCAGCTATGGAGGAAGAAATGATACAACTTCATGCAAGGCTAGATGCCATGGAAGCAATGCAAAGGCGAGCACTATAGGCGGGTGATGTTAGTGACGCCAAAAGTGAAAATCTAGAAGAAGAGGAAGTTGTAGGAGAAGAAGCAGCATAGGAACGATTTCCGAGAGTTGTTGTCAAGATGGGAACTAGGGAGAATATGGAAGTCCCAATGTATGAAGGTAATTTGAATGTAGAAGAATTGCTTTACTGGATAAATGTCTTAGACAAATATTTTGATTATGAGGATATTGATGATGAGAATAAAGTAAATCATGATGTGACTAGGTTGAAGGTACATGCATCTTTATAGTGGGACAAGTTGCAGGCTCATAGAAGGAGGAAAGGTAAGCCCAAGATTAAGAGTTGGGATAGAATGGTAGCTAAGATCAAGGCTAAATTTGTACCCAAGGACTATCAACTAAATATGTTAAGAAGATCATAGAATATGAGACATAAAGGTTTTTCAGTGAAGGAATATACTGAAGAATTATATAAGTTGAATATAAGAGTAGGACATATGGAAAATGAGGAAGAGAAAGTTGTTAGGTATATCAATGGGTTGAGGTACGAAATTCAAGATGAGATTAGTATGGTGAAAATAAGGATGGTACAAGATGCTTATCAAGTATCCTTGAAGTTAGAAGAAAAGATGACAAGAAAACACATCCAAAAGAACAAGGGAAACAATCCAACCCGAGGGAAAGGAACCACAAGACAAAAATTCCATAAACCAAGGGAAGAAGCTAGTAGCTCTGGCAATTAGGTAGCTAGAGGAGGAGGCTTTAGAGGAAGGAAACCATTTCCAAGAGGTATAGGAAGAGGTAGAGGAGGGTATATTAAGTGTTATGCTTGTGTGAAGACATGACACATGTCTTGGGAATTTCCTTAAAACAAAATTGCAAGTTTTAGAGAAGCTCACATTATTGAGGCTCAACATAAGATTGTAGAGATGGAGGGAAAAGCATAAGTTTATGAAGAGGGGAGATCGCTCATGATTTGGAAAGCCCTTGTGAAGTCGGAAAAAGAGGTGCAAGAGGAAATACAAAGAAAGAGTTTGTTTAGAACTTCTTGCAAGTCGAGAGATAGTGTGTGCAAGGTGATCAGGGTGAGAATTTAGTGTCCGTGAAATGGTGGAAAAGATAAAGTTGGAAGCGACAGTACATCCGAATCCATATAGGCTATCATGGCTGAAAAAAGGACATCAAGTTATGGTAAGTAAAAATGTTAAGTTGAATTTAATATTGGTAGTTATAATGATGAATTTTTATGTGATGTCATACCTATGGATGTTTTTCATGTTCTGTTGGGAAGGCCATGGAAATATGATATAAATGTCACATGATGGGAGAAAGAATACTTATACCCTTGAGAAAAATGGGTGTAGACATATGTTATTTCCATTGGAAGATAAGGGAGTAAAAGAGGAGGTTAGTCTGACTATACTTCTTATGAGTGGGAAGGAGCTATTGAAAGAAGTTATGAAAGATTAGGAAATGTAGTTTGTTTTCATAGGTAACCCGAGATCTATCCTTACAAATACTTCCATGAATGAATTTCCTGTTGAAATTCCCGAATTATTCAATGAGTTTGTTGACATTGTGGTGGATGAATTTTCTCATACTTTACCTCCCATCATTAAGTATTATTCATCATATTGACCTTATTCTGGGTGCAAGTTTTCCAAACAAAGAAACATGTAGATTAACCCCTAGGGAGAATGAAGAAGTTAAGAGGCATGTCCAAGAGTTTTTGGACAAAGGGTTGATTAGAGAAACTATGAGCCCATGTGTAGTACCAACTGTGTCGAGTCCAAATAGGGATGGTGGTTGGATAACATAAACAGATTCTAGAGCTATCAACAAAATAACCATCAGCTATAGATTTCCTTTACCTAGAATGGATGATTTGATGGATTATTTGAGTGGACCCAGTTATTTTTCCAAGATAGAATTGAAAAGAAGCTATCATCAGATAAGGATGCGAAAAGGGGATGAATGTAAAACAACATTCAAAAAAAATGAAGGGTTGTATGAGTGGCTTGTTATGTCATTTGGTTTAACCAATGCTCCAGGTACATCCATGAGATTAATGAATGAAGTACTCAAAGACTTTATTGGGAAATTTGTGATTGTTTATTTGGATGATATCCTAGTCATATTAAGACTAAGAAGGAGTATCGAGACACTTGAGGATGGTGTTGAGGATATTACAGTAAGAGAAGTTGTTGATAAATTTGAAGAAAATTTCTTTTATAAAGACGTAACTTGTTTATTTGGGGTTTGTGATCTCTTCAAATGAATTGAAGATGTATCCAAAGAAGGCGATAGCAATAAAGGAGTGGCCTTCTCCAAGAAGTGTGTTTGAAGTAAGAATTTTTCATGGGCTAGCAATTTTTTACAGAAAGTTCATCAGGAATTTTAACAGTATTTGTGCACCCATAGTGGATACTATAAATAAAGAAAATGGATCTTTTGACTAGAAAAAAGAAGCTGAGAAAGGATTTAGACTGTTAAAGGATAAGATAACAAAACAACTCGTCTTGATTTTTCTAGATTTCAAGAAGACTTTCCAAGTCAAGTGCGATGCAAGTGGAGAGGTTGGCCCTGGGTTATGGAAGGAAGCGAAGAACGAGGAAAAAAAGGTAAAACGCGAGCTTCGCGAGAGACACAGTGGCTCTCACTGGGTCGAAGTGAGCAAAAGAACAGAGAAGATGGAGCGAAGTGTGAAAAGAAATATGTTGGATGAGGAGATCAAGGATGACAGATCAACAGGGAAGATGGACCGAGCATGATTCAGAAAGTGGAAAAAGTCAGCATGAGATGCCTTGGAGCACCACGAGATGGAGAAGGAAAGATAGGCTGGCGAAGCCCGGAAAAAATGGGTCAATTTGACCTAGGGTTGTAGACACCTAGGGTTTTGGTAATTAGGGTTTTTGACACCTAGGTTTCAACCTAAGGCTATCGGTGAGGGATTGTAATGTATAAATAGAGGTCAAGAGGACCTAGGTCGGGTCGGTATTATGGTTGAGCCTTGTTGTCGATTATTGTTCATTGGGAGAATATTGTATTGAGGGTGAGAGAAGTGCTGAGGGAGAGAGAGAGCCTTCTGGTATTATAATATCTTCAGCTGGGTGCGAAGATCAAGTCCTGCAGCTGGGTGCGCAGGAAGGGACAGAGGAAGATAAACAGAGAAGAGAGCATCTATTGGCCAAGAGCGCAAATCAGAACTGTAAGATTTATCTTAATATATCCTAAGCACAGTTATGTGGACGTATCCCTAGAGAGAGGGTGAACCATGTACATCTGTTGTTGTGTGTGTGTAATTGATGCTCTGAGCTCTATTGTTGTTATATTGTTATCTGCATCATTGTATTAGATCAAATCTATGGCTGTGAAGGATAGATCTAGCTAGTTGAATTGTAAATGCATGTTATGTTGTTGTTGTAATAAGAACCACTTGATATTCCCCTGGTTGTAGACATCTTTTTCCTGCAACCCCCTCATAGTTGCTTCGGGTGAGACTACATCTACTTCGCAGGTGTTGCCGAAAGGGCCAGTAGCTAGAGCTTGTTGGTGCACTCTTGGAGCTGAACCTTGGGTCTGCCCATGTGCCAACACCATCAGTGCAATTTTAATTCAAGATGATAAGCCTGTTGCTTATTTCAATGAAAATTTGAATGATGCTAAGAGGAAATATTTGACTTATGATAAGGAATGTTATGCTATAATTCAATATTTGAAAAAGTGGAGGCATTATCTTATACCAAAAGAGTTTATTTTATATACTGACAATCATGCTTTACAATTTATAACCATACAAGAGAAGTTGAATTAGAGACATACCAAATGGGTAGAATTCATGAAGAATTTTACTTTTGTTATTAAGTATATTAATGGGAGTGCTAACAAAGTTGTAGATGCTTTGAGTAGGAGATATTTGATCTTGCAGAAATTCCAAGTGGAGACTTTGGGGTTTGAACACCTCAAGTAAATGTACAAGGAAGACCCAGACTTCAAGGAGGATTATGAAGCTTGTGAAAATCCTTTGATGAGGGATAGAAGCCAATGGATGGAGTACCTAATCCAAGAAGAGTTGTTGTTCAAAGGGAGTCAATTATGTATCCTGAAATGTTCAATAAGGGACAATTTGCTGAAGGAAAAGCATAGTGGAGGATTGGATGGAAATTTTGGCCATGATAAGACATACACACACTTAATTTCTTCGTACTATTGGCCAGGAATGAGATCTGATGTGAGGAAGTTTGTGGGAAAATGATGTATTTTCCAATACACTAAAGGAAAGCAACAAAATATAGGACTATACCAATTGTTTCATATTCCAACTAGGCCATGGGATGCTATAAGTATAGATTTTGTTCTAGGATTACCAACAACCCAGAGGGGGAATGACTCAATTTTTGTGGTAGCTGACAGATTTTCGAATATAAATTTTATACCATGTCACAAAAAAGTGATGCTACCCACATAGTAAATCTATTTTTCAAAGAGATTGTGAGATTGCATGGACTTTGTAGGAGCATAGTCTCAGACATAAACACAAAATTTGTGGGACACTTTTGGAGGACTTTGTGGAACAAACTAGGGACAAATATGTCTTTTAGTTCAGCATATCATCCTCAGACAGATGGACAAACTGAGGTAGTGAATAGAATATTGGGAAATTTGTTGAGAAGTTTGGTGGTTGAACATAAGATTCAGTGGGATCAAGTTTTTCCTCAAGCAGAATTTGCATATAATGATCCACCAAACAGGATTACTGGTAATATCTCATTCCAAATAGTATATGGAATGCACCCAAGAGGAATTTTTGAATTAATATATTTGGGACAAGTTGAATTTCAGAGTGCAGGAGTAGAATATTTTGTTGCAGAAATGTAGAAATTCCATGAACAAATCAAATTCCAGCTATGGAATAACAACCAAATATGCAAGGATAGAGTAGATAATAAAATGAAAGACGTAAATTTTGATGTTGGAGACCAATTTCTTGCACATCTGAGGAAAAAAATATTCCCACGAGAGAAATATAATAAATTGAAGATGAAAAATATAGGACCTTGTAAAATCCTCAAGAAATGTTTTGCAAATGCTTATGAGATTGAGCTACCATAGGACATCAGAATTTCACCAATATTTAATGTAGAGAACTTATATCCCTATAGAGGGGATGGCACATGAGAAGAACATGATCAATATGAATTCTAGTGGATGCAATAGATGCCCACAACTGAGAATCTCCAGATAGAGGATATTTTAGAGTAGAAGATTGCTAAAAGGACCGGGAGGAAGGTCTATTATCAAAACTTATTCAAATTCAAGGACCATCCAATAGAAGATGTAAGATGGTTGACTGATGCTAATGGAAAGGATCCCATGAATGTTTTGTCCAAGGGAGTATGATACAAGAGCATCATCAACACAATTAATGAAGTGTGGTGGAAGATGACTCAGCATACAACACAATGTGCATTAATTTGTTTTGATTCCAAGGAAGGCGCAACATTTAATTTTGATACCTTTATAACTAAATATCCCTTGAGATCTAAAGACTAGAACCATTGTATGTACATTTGGAATAGTTTTAATTTCCTTTAATGTCTGTAGGATTGTACAAATTTTGAGCATCGACTCATATCTGAAATTGTAAATGAGCATTTACTGTGATAGCTTAGTGATAGGAATGTATTTATTAAGATGTGAAAGCACTAGATTGACCTGAAGGGAAGGCTTGAGAAGCCAATTCATGTATAAATCAATTTAATCTATGTTGAAAGTAATTTGTTTTTGGAATGAAGAGAAATAATCTCAAAATTTATGGAAGAAGAATGTAAACTTGTTTATGTTATTTATGGAACTAAATTGATATTGTGTTGTTATGTTTATGTATATATGTGAATGTTGTTTGTTTACTGAATGAGTTTTTTATTCTCTTTAAGTTTCAATTATTTATCTTATGGTAGTCTTCATGCAATGAGATCACAGTGCCAACGCAAGGCATGTGGAGGCCAACCTTTTATGGGTTTAGAATCTTGGGAGAGACAGTGCAATTTTGCACAAAGTGAGCGCAAGGACTGTGCAGGTGGACCTTTAAAATTCCAAAGATCATGAGAGTTAGCGCAAGGAGTGTGCAACCCATAACGTTTTAAGGGTAAAAATCTCAGGAGGGATACACTAGTGTGCGTTAAGGTTCACTTCATCAAAATGAACAAGTCTTAGAAGAAATAGTGAGTGCAAGGTTCTAGGTAGGAACCCAAGGAGTTTAAAAATCCCTTTGTTTGAGAATGCATGGATGAGATCTGCTCGTGAGCAATCAAATTCCCCCATAGTCGTTCGATCAAGTTGAAGGAGCGCAATCGTTAAACCCTCAGTCCTTTGGACTTCATAATTTCGGCAATTTTGGGACAGTTAGATGTTTTCGAGAGGCACAGAGCCCCAAATCTGTGAAGCCCTGATTTATATCAATCGTAGATCGATGGAAAAGTGTGAGCCATTAGATCCCCAAGCATTGGGACTTCGATGATCCAGAACTCCCGGTCGATTTGTTTTTTTTGTGTGGTGCAAAAAATCCCCAACGTCCAGAGCCTCGGAGCCATTTTCAGTCGTAGATTATCGAGGGAGGAGAAACCTTGTCTAGCGTCCGATCAAATCTTACCATCAACGTGGAAAAGTGGGAAAATAGGGAAAGACCCACAGTTGTCGGTCAAGCTACTTTATGACTGGATTTAGTTAGTAGTGACTCCAGTGAAATTGGTTGGATTTGTTATGTTAGGTGAATTCCCCTGGAGCCACAGAGCCTAGAGTAAATTTAGATCATTGATCAAATGGGGAATGTGGACTGTTAGATCCCTAAGCCCTTCGGGGTTCAATGGTTTGAATATCCAAGTAAAGTTACTTGTTGGGGTTGGAACGAAGGAACTCCAAAGTGCCAGAGTCCCATAGCACCGAACAACCCTTTCTCTAAGAACTTGTTCCTAAGCCATGGTCACATGAACAACCCTTTCTCTAAGAACTTGTTCCTAAGACATGGTCACATGCACGAGTCAGCAGGAGAAAACGGACCCTCGGGGATTTGAATTTCATGCCCATTTTTTTATTAGCTTGTGGGTGAAGACAATTCAAGGGTCTGTGGGATCTCAAGAGCCAATTCAGCTCATGTTAGACACGATCTTATACCGGGAGGTCAAGCCATACCAAAGGGGTTTGCATCAATTCTTAAAACTTAGTATAGCATTAGCCACAATGGGGGTTCTTTCCCACCATTCACAACTTGAACCCATAATTTATATTCATTCAGTCATTCTTGAATAAATTTCCACTTTTATACTACTTTTTGATGCAAAGCCTCTTACTTGGAGATAACCATAGACAATGTTTTTTGTATGTACTCTATCTCCCCTTGTACCCTAGAAGATGGGGTATCAAAAAAATCATAGTTTTTTTTAATCTCATATTATTATTTATACATAATCCAAGTTATATTTAGAAGGGAAAGTGATAGTTTTAAGATTTCATCCTCTAATTTTAGGAGTATGGATTCAATATCCTCCACCATATTTGATTTATTTCATAGGGTTTGTTAATATGGTAATAACCTTTAGATATAGTGTATGAATTATTCCTTGTAAAGTGATAACATACTCTATATCTTTCTTGTCATATTAGAGATAAAAGTGGGGCTTAGGGTTCCAACACCATACATAAGAGCCTTATGATTGTACATTAGATCTCTAAAATCACAATATTGGAAATTAGGACTGTTACCCCCCCCACCCGGCCACATCTAGGGGTAACTAAGGAGATAAAGCTCAAGGCCCACAAGTAGTATACATGGAGTGTCAAGAGGATGATGATAAACATGCCACATGATGACCACTTCATCCCCTCTTCTTCGCCACATTTCATAACCATCGTCCACATCAGATCAATGTGCACCACATCATTATTGTCCATGTGAAGGCGTTGGGTCTTGCTTCATGAGGTAACTAGTCAAATTTCATGGTAAGGGTCATTTTAATATTTGAGGCATTTGAATGAGTTTGAAAGGATTATTTTTTATTTTCTAACGTTTTCTTGGGAGTTATACGTTTTTCCTCATTTCACCTTGGTGGTTTTCTTGGTAAGCGTCGTCACTCTCGTGGAAAAGAGCTATCATACCATTCTCGACCATACTTACCTCTTTCCATCATATTTCCCTTTTATTTCCTCATCTTTTGGGTCTTCCGGTTACGTGTACCCAAAAAATTATTGTAGCTCATTATCTTATGGGAAGAAGAGGTAAAATGACCAGAGGGGTTGTTGATGTAATTTAAAAAGGAAAGAATTTTAAGAGCAGTCGTGACCAACATGCAGTGGTGGGGTAAAGGGTAAAGAAAAAGGCAACCCATACTTGAGATCTGCCCCCCCATTTGACGTCACCCCTAAGTCCCAAGTGTGAATAAACCCTCACATATAAATAAGGACTTCGAAATACCCCACAATAAATCAAAATCAAGGAATTTTATGCTTGAAACCTTTTTAAGGGGACTCACAAATCCTAATCAACAAAAAGGAATTTCCAGGGAAAGGGTGTCTCAAGACGTCACAGACCCTCTACAAAGGCGCCCATGGAAATGAGACCATACAAGAAATTGCATTTCAATGACCCCATGCCCAAAAGGTTTTCCTAAAAACCACCTCACATTCATTACATGGCTTAGATAGGGTCCACTTGGGAAACATCCCTCTACTTGGGTCCTAGCACACCCAATAACTTTCCTTGATAACCCTCCCATGCCTAAATTTGGAAAATTGTATAAAGTCTTTGCGAATTTGTGAAATATGAAAGGGGGGATCTAATGTTACTTGTTTGGGTGGATTTTGTTTTAAATATGATTTACTTGGCATGATTCTATGACTGGTGGACCCTTGGAGGGTGTACTAGCTTTTCTTTGCAAATCCTTATTGATTGCAACATTCATGAAGATGTTATGTCACTTTGGGTCTTCATAGGGGAAAAAACTCATAGGATGGACATTGTGCCCCACATGTTGGATGGATTGGATGATGAGAATTGCACTTTAGGATGATGACATACCTCATGAAAGAGGTTCTACTTGATGGATCACACATGACATCACTCCCCATTGCTTGGGTGTTTCTCTTTTGGACCATGGTGTCATGTTTTTAGGTCTTCATGTGACATGGGGGTACACTTGGCGATGTTGTGGCATGGTGCATTACCTCACTCTATTTGGTTGAGTATTTGTTGATTGGAATGACTTTGCACCATGAGGATCAGGACGACCTAGCCTTTGAAGGATTTCTCACCCTATGTTCACTCTTTAAGGAGACGTTGGAGACTTTATTATTATTATTTTATATGTTATTGGGAATTTTTGGGGTCGACCTACACCTATCCATCTTGTAAACTTAATTTTGGACCCTTATTTTTTGGAATTAGTGAGAAAAACGATTTGGGTTTCCTCTATAAAGAGGAAAATCATTTTCATTTAGAGCATAACTCACATTCATCACTCTTCATCGTTTATCCTCTCACTTGAGGAGCTCCCTTAACTTTTGGTCTCTTGTACATTTTTGGAGGAGGTGTGATTTGTCTCTTGGGTGGATATTTTGGTTTGAGGAAGCATTTCTTATGGATGGAAGGTGTTTTATAGGGTTTCTATACAAAACGTCTTGTTTGTAAGAGGATAATCTCTATTTTTCTTGGATATTTTAAATGATATTGTTGAAGGTTATCATTAAAACCCTAAACCCTAATTTCCCTTTGATGTTTTGCAAGGATATTGGTTGGATATTGTTGAGACTCCTCTAGGTTTCCATCATTGTAGAATGACTCCCCTAAGGATTGTTGAGACTCCCTTAAGTCATTTTTCTCCCTCCCTTGTGATCTTGCAAAAGGTTATTTTGAAATCATAAGATATCTACAAGGATTTTTGATACTCCCTTGCTAGATGTTCTAGGGAAACATAAATCTAGAGATTGTTGAGACTCCTCTAGACCTTTCTGTCTAGATTTCTCCTTGGCCTTTTCCCCTTCTTGAATTAAATTTCTCCTTTGAATCCATCGCCCAATGAATAAAGGCTCTAGTCCATGGTGATATGATAATTTAATGTTTTCTACAAGCTTTCTCTAAATCACTCTCTTTATTTCTAGTTGTTTATGTCTAATTCAAGCAATTGATGTCATAACATTGATGAAATAACTTTCTTATCTAGTTTCCGTAATAAATTCTATGCTACAACCATTAGGGTTGGAGTCTCGTTGTTGATAAATATCTTATAAATCAATAATTAGCTGTGGAAAAACTTGGGTGATGATTGGATATTAAAGTTCTAGTAAAGGGATAAATTTAGAGCTATTCATGTGATGATTTCCATTGTTAAATATTTATGTTTTTATAAAAGTAAAGATACAACCATTAGTGTTGCATAAATTTTTCTGACAACTCTCAATTTACTTGCTAATTCACCATGGAGGTTGTTTTCTAACAATTGGATATTGATCTATAAGTTAAGGGTTGCAACTTGGCATATTCATTTCTTAATTTTAACAGAGATTTCTTGTTGTTGTAATAAATTTTTGGTACAAACTTTAGGGATGTTAAATATTGTTGATAACATTCATTTTTCATCCCTTCTAACTGTTAAAACAATTGTTTTAAGTATTGGATAATTATCTACTTGTTAATGGATTTCATCTAATATCAATACTTGCTTATTTTGACGGTGAAATATTACAGATATTGCAATTTATGATTGTTGGTATACATCACTAATTTGTAGAAAATTTATAACAATAGACCTTATTAATTTATTAATTAGTGGCTTGGGGATTAGATAGTGCATTTTATACATATAAATCATTGTTTGTATCATTGGATTTCTATATATACTTGTGCAGGTGATTTCTTGTCCAATATTGACCATACAACATCTTAGTTCAAGCCTTATCTTGATCTTATTTGTGACCTTCAAAGGGAACCTTGAACCTTTTATTATTAGGCCCTATGTTTCCCTCAAGGTCACCGAAAAACCTCCCTTTTGTTGGATCCATCCATCACTAAAATGAGGGGAGTGCTTATCTAAGGTGATAGTGGGAAGATACTCTCAATTGTTTCACCGTTTTGCCACTTGTGAAGGCTTTACACAAGTGACAGATTGTGTGATAAAAAGGACCATATGTACCTTAACACCATAGTGATCTAATTTGGGTCTTAGGATCATGATATGGATCATATATTTGGGTAATATTAGGGTCATATATGTACCATAACACTATACATGTGGAAATTAATATGGGCTCTATTCACATAATTTATCTCACATACAACATAATATTGGTCCCTAAGGACATATGACCTTACATGTATTTTTATGACCATGGTTGACCAATACAGACTGATATGGTATCATGTATTTGAAGAATAATGGGGTTTCCATTGAGAAAGAGGTTGATTAAAAGAGAGAATTTATTTTGTTGAAGGGATTGGGTATTGTACGCATTAACCTAAACATTTTCCAAATTAATGTTTATGGTTCCCAATTTCCAAATGGTTGGTTGGGTGGGGAAGACCAAAAACCCAAAAATTACTATGTTCATGTTGTTTTGCCTTTTATTCTTAACATTTAGCATGAACAATGTGATTGGCCACAATGAGGTTGATTTCCCACCTTTCACAACTTGAACCCATAATTTATATCGATTTGGCCATTCTTGAATCGAGTTTATCTTTGGTAATTAGGGGTATTTATATGTATTTAGGGTTTAAGTGAAAATATTTTCCCTATACTCTAATATTAAATAAAGGAAATATAGAGTTAGATATGTCATTATGTTATTATGTGATTTTAAAATTTTATTATGTGATTAATAATTGATGTGAATTTTGTACATATTATCATTATTTTTTACTTTGACAATGAAAAAGAAAATTAATTGTATGGCAGGACAAAAAAAACATGCCCTCGTGGTTACCAATCAGCCAAGCATCATACAATGATTACATCCTATTCATAATCCCTTGATAAGTGTCCTATTTTCAAGGTCATAACACATGGATTAGAAAATGACATATACCCATGATGCATTATCCATGAATTCCCATGAGGCGTGGACATCAATGGATAAATTTATGGTTACCAATCAACCAAACATCATACAATGATTACATCCTATTCATAATCCCTTGATAAGTGTCCTATTTTCAAGGTCATAACACATGGATTAGAAAATGACATATACCCATGATGCATTATCCATGAATTCCCATGAGGCGTGGACATCAATGGATAAATTTATATTGTGTTGGTTAAATGCATTGATATAATGTTATTCACACCTTGATCTACTTAATGTGTGCAACATGAGGCCAATTATCCTCCTCCAACCACCCAACCAATATTGGATGAAAAATGTTGACTCAATTTGTAAAGACATAACATGATCAGGTACATATCATTTATAATTTACTTTAATTTCAACTTATGATAGTGTTACACATTAAATGTGGTAATAATAGATGAAGAAAAAGTTGGAAAAAGTTAAAAATAGTAAGAGCAGTACAAATAATTTGTAAAGACATAACATGATCAGGTGCATATCATTTATAATTTACTTTAATTTCAACTTATGATAGTGTTACACATTAAATGTGGTAATAATAGATGAAGAAAAAGTTGGAAAAAGTTAAAAATAGTAAGAGGAGTACAAATAATGTTGTTGGAATTGATTCTAGTGAAGGAAAAAAGACATTTGATTATGTGATTAATAATATATGTGAATTGTTTACATATTAGTATTATTTTTTACTTTGATAATAACAAATAAAATTAATTGTATGGTAGGAAAAAAATAGCATGCCCGCATGGTTACCAATGATCCAAGCATCATACAATGATTACATATTATTCATAATCCCTTGATAAGTGTCCTATTTTCAAGGCCATAACACATAAATTAGCAAATGACAAATACTCATGATGCATTATCCATGAATTTCCATGAGGAATGGACATCAATAGATAATTATCTATGATGTTGGTTAAAGACATTGATTATTATGCATTAATGCAATATTATTTACACATTATAAACTTAATGTGTGTAACATGATCTCAAGTATCCTCCTCCAACCACCCAACCAATATTGGATGAAAAATGTCGACTCAATTTGTAGAGACATAACATGATCAAGTACATATAATTTATATTTTACTTCAATGTCAAAATATAATAGTAATATACATGAAATGTGGTAATCATAGATAAATACAAAGTTGGAAAAAGTTAAAAATAGTAAGATGAGTACAAATAACATTGTTGGAATTGATCCTAGTGAAAAAAATAATACTTTTGATTATGTGATTAATAATATACATGAATTTTGTACATATTAGCATTATTTTTTACTTTGATAGTGACAAAGAAAATTAATTGTATAGTAGAACAAAATCAACTTTCCCTCATGGTTATAATGATCCAAGAATCATATATTTATTACATATTATTCATAATCCCTTAATAAGTGCCCTATTTTCAAGGACATATTTTCAAGGACATAACACGTAGATTAGAAAATGGCATATACTCATGATGCATTATCGATGAATTCCCATGAGGCGTGGAGATCAATAGATAACTTTCTATGATGTTGGTTAAATGCATTGACTATTATGCAATATTATTCACATCTTGATTTACTTAATGTAGGCAACATAAGCCCAATTATCCTCCTCCAACCACCCAACCAATATTGTATGAAAAATGTTGACTCAATGTGTAGAGACATAACATTATAAAGTACATATCATTTATATTTTACTTTAATTTAAACTTATGACAGTAATACATATAAAATCTGGTAATAATAGATCAAGACAAAGTTGGAAAATGTTAAACATAGTAAGAAAAGTCAAAATAACATTGATGGAAATGATTCTGTGAAGAAAATGTGACCTTTGAGAAGGATGACATGACACAAATAAGTCATTTATGAAGACTACATAATAGAGTGTCCATTTATGTTATTCATACAAGTCACATAGATATGTGAGAATCTATTCATTATTAAGATATGAATCAATAATGGAAAATAATCATTAAGATCGGGAAAATCGTCATATCATAGAAAAATTATAAGGGCATAAGACCCTTTTGAGGTCCCAAATAATAATAGTATTCAATTTGAACTAGATCACTTTATTAAATAATATCTATTACATATCTAGATGTGATTGATATTGAACTTAATACAATTCAATATTTAACCCATCAATATAAGAATTTGTATCCAACCCGTTATAATCATTAAACGTATTATCAATAACCACATCTAGGATGTCTAACAATACTTCCTCATTAACATAATTATCATCATTAACATGATTCATAGGATGTGCCCCATTTACTGGATGGTCAAGTTCATGGAAATATTTATTTGACACTTCTTCCCACACTCCTACATATTTTTCAGCTTGTTTTGGCACATACTTTACAAGCCTTCCTCCTGGATCAAATTTAAAAACAAATGACCAACATGCTCTGCTTTGCACCTATGAATAAATGACTTTCTCGTGTTGAATTGAAATGATATAGTGATATGTACTAGGCTCATATATGTGGTATTAATAATGGTAAATCCATTATCATGATCAATAATAGTCCTTTCATCAGCTTGTATTAACAATCTATATCACTCAACCTTAAAGAGAACCACTTTGAAGGATTTGAATTATGTATATAGTGCATCTTCCAAATAGCCATAGTATCACAAATCAGATATGATTGGATTCTTGTCACCCCTATGAAAAATACTAGTAACTTGGGAAGTTATAGTTTTATCATTGTCATAGGTTTTCTTCTTATCACCCAATTGTTTGGTGTGAATGTTTTTTCCATTTCACTACAAAGCTTTGTGATGTTTCAAATACATGATTGACATGTTATAAATGAATTTTCATGAATTTAGAAATATATGTATGATATAATTTGAGGGACAAAAAATCAACACAAAAATGGGAATTAAAAACTAAAAATCAATGGAAAATGTTTACCTTTCTATCTTTTTCACCATATGTTATATTGATTTCCTTCTACATCATATTTGTATCATTATCCACGTAATCTCTTCTAATCGAATACACCACCCCTTTCCATGATAAACTATGGTAAAATTCATTACATCATTTCATCTAAACCTTCGTCCAAATGAAATTATTTGCAATGTATAAATGCATTCCATCCCACTCTTCGTTACTTCGACGAAGAAAGAAAAATAGATTTAGGTAACAATCAAGCTTAAAAATATATTATGTATAAATATTGTAATTACAATAAAAGCTAATAAAATTCACTTTTCTCCATAAAAGCTCAAAAACACCTCCCCTTCAATTGTTTTGGTGGAATTGACATCCCAAAGGAAAGGCACATTAATATTAACCACTAGTTGGGGTATATACTCACTAATATACATTGTGGACTTATATACCATATATCCTTCAACCATTGATCCCTTTGAACATTATATTTATCTAAAAAAATCCTTTAATTCCTTTAAGTGCATCTCCATCACTTATAATGATCTTTTTTTCTAAGGAAAATACCTCATGGAAAACCCTCTAAGTACTTCCTCATAATCCATGGATGGTAAATGGGGTAAACTATTGTCCTTGATTATAGAGCTTGACCTTGATGGTATCAAGAGAGTTGAACCTGTGACCTCCCCAAAATTGGGGGATATATCTAATATATGTCTCATAACTACTTGAGCTAACCCTTGAGGCTACCAACCACATTGAATTTGTGCATTTACAAGTCCACATATTTCAATCGCCTCAACTAGGTGTACAAGGTAATGTTATTGTGCATTGAAAAATATTGGAGGTAGATACTTTTTCATTTGATGCATTGGACAACTAATTTCTCTCTTCCAATACTTGATATCTTATTTATGTATTTATTTAGGTGACAACCACCCAAAAATAAAAATAAATCAAATGTGTCAACGAAAATTATACAGTGCAAGTAAATGAAATGTCAACAATTTATACAAGTAACATTTCCATTCTAACTTTTACTTACCTTATAACTTTCTAAGATAATATATAAGGCTTACTTTATGTTATTTCCATTTAAGAGTTACACGTAGAAATTATTGTAACAAGGAAGGAAGCATTATTTTTTAATT
Organism: Picea engelmannii; assembly: GCA_009831015.1. NCBI lineage: Eukaryota > Viridiplantae > Streptophyta > Pinopsida > Pinales > Pinaceae > Picea > Picea engelmannii. The sequence goes on along the minus strand of ML777285.1, from coordinate 735,390 downwards.
TTGATTAGAAACAAGCATATGTTAGTAACAAATAATGTATATATCATACGATGATAAATATTATAAAATATTAAACCTTAATAAATGTATGACAATTTTGAGTTTTTACCCACCAAAATCATTTTTCTTTATTAGTATATTATTAGTATATTATTCATGTTCGAAGAAAAACCAATGGGAAATTTAATCTTCTATATAACCTCATTTACAACATCTCTCTTGCTCTATTAATAACCATGAAATATTGGTTAGTTTTCCATCATTATAAGAATGATTGAAATGTTTTATTATGTTGGTTTCTCAATGTCTCTAATAAATTTAGCAAATTTTATGTTGGTTTTTTTGTCATCCACTTCTTCCCACTAAAGATTTGTTTTTGTAGTTTGATACTTATGATTCCTAGAGAGGAAATTCTTATACTTGTTATACACCTCCTTTCCTTAACTATATATATATATATATATATATATATATATATATATATATATATATATATATATATATATATATATNTTATATATATATATATATATATATATATATATATATATATATATATATATATATATATATATATATATATAATTTTGGAACCACATACTTGACATAAATATTTACCATTTGTTTGAAGACCTGTAGTATATAGAAAAATGTTAATAGAATACCAAATTATTTTTAAAAATATGTGGAGTAATAGAGGATATATAAATTTAAATTACACTTTACATACCACAAATACATGTTAGCATTGGGTCATCATGAATTTTCCCAATAAGTATTCCATGGAATTGAAATTGTTTTTGACCTATTGGTTTATAGATGTTGCACATAGTGATTTCAACCTATAATTTAAAATTTCATCAATAAGAGGCTCAATATATACATCCATATCTCTAAATTGATACTTACATAGTTATTTGAAAACACAAATAACTATTTCCTTATACATAGCAAATATGTAACCAAAACAAATAATTGGTATGTTGTGAACATTCCTAAAAATAAATACCTATGACAATTAATGGAAACATTACGTGCTCCCTCTTTATTGACACCCAAGGAGGAAGGTTATTGTTTATATAAAAATTGACCAAATTGAGTAAATGGATTTGAGCTCTCCAAATGGATTGACACCATCGACTACCATTAAAAGTAAAAAATTACGAGGTTATTCTTTAAAAATGGGTCATATTTCCTTGTTATTCCTAAATGCAAAACCATATATAGACATTCACATAACATCAACTTCACTTCTCTTTTGTGCATGATAATCCATAAACCATGTTATGATTTTGAACAATAATTCAAAACATGGAATAATGGAGGTATGGTGAAGAAACTTGTGGGGCACCTTATTTGTTACATGATTAGTTTGATATATATTATTTATAAGTTCAAGGTATTCAAAATTTGTTTCATGTTGTCCATTATATATATATATATATATATATATATATATATATATATATATATATATATATATATATATATATATATATATATATGAATATGATCATTGGAACATCCATCTATTGTTTTGTACTCCATTCCCATATCTTTCATAAGGGAACACAATTCTTTGTATGTGTGAGGGTATTGGATGATGGTAGGAGAATATCACCTAAAATTTTATAAGAAAAAATAAATTAATATACTGAATAGTGGATATTAAATCCTATATATGAAAATCACAAAAAATAGACAAAAAATTGTATTTATATAAATAATTATCTTGCACACCTTAGGATCTATGTCATACATGTGTTTGAAATGTCATTCAATACCTTCAAGTTAACCAACAATGATATAACAAACATATGAATTGTATTTGAGTCTTTATATAAGGGTTTTTGTTCCATATCAATAAGAGGTACATCCTAACCATAATCATAGATCTCATCCAGAAGAGCACTCACATACATGGAAACAAAGGTGTCATGGATCAACATGTTTATCCCTTCGTTCACAACAATATAAATTCCATTTTCTTCCATAGGATTAGTTTCAATTCCATCATGCTCACCATATCTATTAAAATTGGAACATGAGGAATTCCAAGCCTGGGAAATTTTGTCTTTGTAATTACAAATAAATAAATATGATTAGTATAGAAATATTAAAACATTTAGAACTTTTTAAAAAATAAGAAAAAAAGGTTTCCTCTAACTTACTAAGGGGTAATATTCAATTTCCCCTTCCAAGTTCCCATACTTTAAGCAATGTTTTCTAGTTGTTGACTTGTTAATTCTTCTTAGTTTTATGCCTTTGCATTTCACGCAAGGGAAATAACATTTCTCATCACCAATATTAGAAAGTTTGGGATTATCCAAAGATTTATTTTCATGATTGCTTGTATGTGTAGGATAGTTGCATTCATCAATATCAACTTCCATGGTGAGATCTAGGGCTTCTTTGATCAAAGTATCCATATAATCCAACTAACTACATGCACCAATGCCTGAGTTAGGGTTATTTGACATTGTTTTCTATTTAAACAAAATATTCAAACCATGCATTAGTACAACAATAATGCATTTAAAAAAATTCACATATAGAGATTTCAAATGGTATTTACAAATTTTAACTAAACAAAATTTTGATTATGGGGTGAATAATGATTTTAATAATATACTAAAAGTAGAAAAGTGTACCTAGAGTATTATGTCGCATAATCCCAACTTTTAAGAAAAATTAGGGTTTTTTTTAAAACAAATAATTTCCTTTTATCGAAAATGTTGGAAGTATAAAATACTTGTCGACAATAGTTTTTTTCTATAAACATTTATTAACCATCTCTTAATTGACATTTACTAGCCATATAATATAGCACTTGAGTCAAATTTTAATAGGCACATTTAATATTTCTTAATTGATGTATGTAATATAAGATAAACAATGTCAAAACACAAATGTTGGGCCAAATTTCACAATATTTAAGTTATTTTCGATGTTAAATAATTTTTTCAACAAACGTTGATTCAAATGTTGGATTTTGACCCCAAATGTAGTAGTGTTTGGTTTCTTGTGGAATCTTTTTAACTCTATTATTAGAATCAATACCATTTATATACCCCTCATTATATTATTCATACTCATCAAAGTGTTTGTTCAATCATCCTCAACTTGTTGTAGGGATAATTCAATACAGTTAACTTATGTGATGCATCTACAGAGTTTTAGTCATCTAAATATTACACTGCAAAAACAAAGATGGAATCATATACTGTGATTAATATAAACTATTTATTCACACTCATCCAAAAATCAACAAACATCTATTCAAAAATCTACGTTGTTCTCAGGAAATATTACTCACTCCGAATTGTTTTCAATACACAATTATTCTACTCACACACACAAACCAACTCAAATCCATACACAAACAAATACAAGGAGACTTACCTTGGTTGGGGTGGTGGTCCCTTGTCATACCAACAAGGTAGCTCTAGTAAATTACAGAACACACACTTTAATCATATCCATGAATTTCAAAGACTGAACTTCATATTACTTCAATTGACAAGTACACCGTAATTCAAAACTCAATTTCTAAGCATAACAATATATTCAAGCTCTCTCTCGAGCATCTACATAGTTGCTTCTTAAACAAGATCAACCATTACAACCAAAGTCTAAAGATAATATCAAATGTTTGTAAAACTATTGCAATTGGTTATCAAATCATGTCTCATGGAAAGAGATTCATCCTCATGACACAAAGTGCATGAGTGATGAAGCATATCCTAGTTTATCGTGGTCTTCAAGTGAACCAAATATGCTTCCAACCAACAAGTTTCTTGGAGCTATCACCAACGTACTCATTCAAAACATCAATACTGTAGAAGCGGATCCAATACCAAAATAACACAGTAAAATATATTGGTACCGGATCAACACAAAGTTGGGTACTGGAATAGATGGAGTATCAGAATAGGTGGAGTATCAGATCAACACAGTTGCAATATTGTAGTACCCTAATAGGCAGAGTATCGGACGAGCCCCGAGGATGAGTACCAGATGAGATAAAGCCTTGTCATGAAACATGCTTAAATTAATCAAAGTAATTAGAAGCATAAACAACAATAATTTAATCCCAATTTAATTAAGAAATCAAACAAATTATGCTTTCAACGTGAGTTACCTCATTATGCACATAAGTAAGGCCACAAGGTATATTGGGGAAGAAATAGACAAATTGTGCATAGGTCAGAGGTAAAATTGACCAATATAGAAGGTATGATGAGGTAAGAGGGGTGTCAAAATGGAGACCCAACATTCCCCCATTCTTAATTCATTGCATATCCTCATGCAAAAATGTCGAAATTGGTCCTCAAAAATTGCAAAATTGAAACTGTCTTCCACTTTGGCTGAATATAATTTGTCTGGATGTAGAATATTGAAACTAGATGCCTCACTCCTAAGATCCTTCTTAATCACTCTAGTGTACTGGATCAAAAGCGGAACTTTGTTAATCTTAGAAGAGGCTCCTTCTTGCTCATCATGTAATGTTTGGTTATATTCTTTCAATTGTGCATTCTATACCTTAATGTGCCTATCTAAAACTTGATACTTTGTAACCTCTTGTTTTAAATTCTTATTTTGTTTTGTAATTTTCCCAACCTTCAATACCAGTTGTTGCTTTCTCAAGGAACTAACATGATCAGATATGGTTTCTTGCTCAGTTACCTCCACTCGGGCTTCCACATCCTCCCTTAAACCTTTTAAGGTCTCTATTACTAACTCCTCGGTCTCACTAATCGTTGCTCCATAGAAACTTTCATTCTCTGGAGAAGTCGGAATATCAATAGGATCCTCTGGAAAAGAAGGCACATGTCGAATTGTTATCTATTTATCCATGCTTCTAGAAGTTCTACATACTGGATGTGAGGATTCCTTAGTTGTATTGATAGGATTGGAAGTGTCCCCAAACAATTTTCTCTTCTTTGTTTTAAGAGAAGATGTATATATCAGAACCTATTGCTCCTACACATATTTTGTTTTTACCCTAGAGGATTGAGGTGTAGACTCTGGAATTTGATTTTTCTGTACCTTCTTCATTTTTACTCTAGGGGATTGAGGTGCAGGTAAGGAAGTTTTCTCTTTTTGTACACTCCTCATTTTTACCCTAGGGGGTGGAGGTGTAGATACGAGAGTTGGCTCTTTCTGCACATTCCTCGTTTTAAGCTCCCCCTTACTTCCAATTTTCACTTCAGGAGTCTTCTCAAACTTACTAACCAACTCTTTAGGCAACTCAATATTTTCCTTAGGGGCACCATTGAAAACTTCATTTTGACTATATATCTTCATTTTTCGCCTCTCACTTTGTGGAAATTGAATTTTAGGGATCGAGGCTAGACTTGGTTCCTTAGATTGGGAGGACCTCTTCTTCCTGGATGTAGTAGGATCATCTGTCATAACAGACTTACCCTTGTCCAACATATCAATAGGCTTGGATATCCCATTCACTTCCTAGCTTCTTCTCTATGCTTTGCCTTTCCTTTAGTTTTCTTCCTGACTCCTCACTACATGCCTATGTTTCATGTTCTTATATAGATTTGGAAACTCCATCTTGAGAAATTTTTTGTTGAAGGATTTGTTTCCAACTGCTCCCTTGTTTTCTCAATGCATGGAAAACCAGTAACTTCATTAACCCATGGTGGTAGAGACTAGTTTTAGGTTTCTTGGATGTCAATTTAACTCCTCTCACCATTTTTTTTAGACTCATCCAGAGGAAATAGGGAAAGTCAATTCATGGCCCTCCTTCAAAATGAAACGTAAGCTTTAAATGATATAAGAAAGTCACAACATACCTTCCTTCACTGGTGAGAACCCTCTGTAGGATAATGAGAATTGTCTTGCACTCCTCCTTAATACAGCTCCGGGGAATCCCTTTGGTCCAATTGGGATCCTGGTGTTTCGGCTTTAGAAACTTCCGATAAAGCATTATGTCGACGATCACCCCCTTAAAATATTTCTCTCCAGAGGAAGGAAAGGATGTAGCTTCCTCTATGGTGGCTTCTGCTATCGTCAATTTAAATTCCCCCAACTGAACACTCTCGTCATCATAATTCTGAGAAAAGGCACGAGATACCCCCTCATGATGGCCTTTGAATTTTTCTAAGAATGTGACCTAGCCAATCTGCTCAAATTTCTCCTTGTATAATTGGAACACTGGTTCATGTCTATCAACCCCCATACTGACTTAAAATCAATTCTCACAGCGTATGAGGCAATGAAACGGGTAAATAACACTCATCTGGATGGTGAATCCATCCAGAAGAGTGTTTATAAATCGTAATTTGAATTACAACGGTCAAATCAACTATAATGATGGAGAGAGTAAGGGTAAGTCACATCCATAATAACTTGGAAGATCATATCAGGAATTTCATTATAGCATGTTCATAGTGGTGTTGGGAAATGATTACAATATATAGGTTCTATGTGACTTAAGTTAACCATTATGCAATCATCGAAATCATCATGATCGGAAGATAATCATGGATTTGACATGCATTATGACATAATTTAAGTCAATTATTAACTCAGTGTAATGTTGGATATTGGCACGATTTTATTTCTTCATCATATGAATGATATTCTTTGACAAGAGTGTTTGAGAACGGAAATGGTCATTCTAGTAGTATAATTACTATGTGCCTCTAAACATATTACAACCGACCCATCAAAATTTTCGAGTGCTTGTGAATGATTTCCTTAGCATGAAATATACATGATGACTTCCAGAATTTCATGGTAGGGAACTTGTAATAATTGATGTAATGCATATGCATGAGAGTAACCACGCATCTAGTACACAATTAGCATGATTCTTAATAAAAGGAATAAATAGTGAGGTTATACCTCTTATTAGCTGAAACATTTGTATCAAGCAGGAAAATTATTGAGTATAGGATAAGAGATACCATGCTTCATTATCAGTATCGGACCACAACTTAGCACTGGACCACTGCTTAAAAATTGTTGTAGTACCAGACCAACACATGCCTTCTTCCTCAGTACCGGATGAACACAGAGGTGAATATTGTTGCAGTACCGGAACATCACAGAGACTTGTCTAGTATTGGATGAACACAGAGGCAAATATTTGTAGTACCAGACCAACACATAGATGTTATCTAGTACTGGAAAAACACAGATATTTTATCCATTATCGGATTACCACAGAATTTTATTTCGGTAACCAATGAAAATTGGATAAGGTACCTGGTGGCGTATTATATAGACTGGAACTTTGCAGGTTGCATTTTATAGTGATTATTGGCATCTGTTGTTGCTTATGGAGGATAGCATGTGAATTTATTCTGCTACAAGACCATATAGGTAAAACAACAAACAACATACTAGTACAAAAACTCTGAAATTGCAGCGTAAGTAAAAATGAGGCAAAAGAATTCAATGACTGGGCTCCAAGCTCTGTAACAAGAAGGAAACTACAGCTGGACATCCTCCTTTAGAGGTGAAGAGCCTCCTCTTTTTGGAACCAAACAAACCATTGTTTTCATTGCCACTCCCATATTATTGAAAACAAGATCCTAGCTACTATTGTCATGTGGATTTTTCTCGAGCCCAGATCAGTTAATGCTTGCCGATATTTTCAATTTTCAGGAATTTGAAAAACTTAAAGAAAACTCCTTATACTGTCCTATGGATTTTTCTCGAGCCCGGATCAATTAATTCTCGCTAATATTTTCAATTTTTAGGAGTTTGAAAAACTTTAAAAAAACTCCTTATATAGTCCTGTGGATTTTTCTCCAACCCAAATCAATTAATGCGATGTTGTGGCATGGTGCATTACCTCACTCTATTTGGTTGAGTATTTGAAGATTGGGATGACTTGGCACCATGAGGATGAGGACAACCTAGCATTTAGAGGATTTCTCACCCTATGTTCACTATTTAAGGAGATGTTGGAGGCTTTATTATTTTTATTTTAGATGTTATTGGGAATTTTCAGGGTCGACCTAAACCTATCCATCTTGTAAACTTAATTTTAGACCCTTATTTTGTGGAATTAGTGAGAAAAATGATTTGGGTTTCCTATATAAAGAGGAAAATCATTTTCATTTAGAGAATAGCTCACATTCATCACTCAACATGGTTTATTCTCTCACTTGAGGAGTTCCCTCAACTTTTGGTATCTTGTGCATTTTTGGAGGAGGTGTGATTTGTCTCTTGGGTGAATCGTTTGGTTTGAGGAAGCATTTCTTATGGATGGAAGGTGTTTTCTAGGGTTTCTATGAAAAACGTCTTGGTTCTAAGAGGATAATCTCTCTTTTTCCTGGATATTTTAAATGATATTGTTGAAGGTTATCATTAAAACCCTAAACCCTAATTTCCCTTTGATGCTTTGCAAGGATATTGGTTGGAAATTGTTGAGACTCCTCTAGCTTTCCATCGTTGTAGGACGAATCCCCTAGGGATTGTTGAGACTCCCTTAAGGGATTCCCCCCCCTCCCTTTTGATCTTACAAAAGGTTATTTTGAAATCATAAGATATCTACAAGTATTGTTGATACTCCCTTGCTAGATGTTCTAGGGAAATATAAATCTAGAGATTGTTGATACTCCTATAGATCTTGTTGCCTAGATTTATCCTTGGCCTTTTTCCTTTCTTGAATTCAATTTATCCTATGAATCCATTTCCCAATGATTAAAGGCTCTTGTCCATGGTGATATGATAAGTTAATGTTTTCTACAAGATTTCTCTAAATCACTCTCTTTATTTCTAGTTTTTTATGTCTAATCCAATCAATTGATGCCATAACATTGATGAAATAACTTTCTTATATTGTTTCCATAATAAATTCGTTGGTACATCCATTAGGGTTGCAGTCCCATTATTGATAATTATCTTATAACTCAATAATTAGTCATGGAAACACTTGGGTGATGATTGGTGATCTAGGAGCATAGCTATCGAAATCCAGAAAGGTGGACGTGGAATCAGAATCGACACCTCAACACATCGAAGGAGCCAAAAATGACCTTAACTAGTTTGGTAGTGGTGTAGAGTTTTGAATTTTGTGTTAATTAAATTAGAGTGTGTAAAGTCGAGCCACCGTTTGAAAGGATGGAACATTTGTAAATCCTTTACATGACTGTAATCTATTACAGGTGTAGGATAATTGCTCGTATTAGTCATTAGGTTGCATTAATTCAGTTGAGTAGGTAACCGCTTGAATAGAAGGTAATAGGATTTAGATAGAAGGAAGAAGGGCAAGGAAGCTCTAGGTCCTTAGACAAGTTTCAGTTTGTGTCTGGAGGAGATAACTACTATAATTATGTTTTCTTCTGAAATGAATAAAGAAGAGGAAATTGTCCCAAATACACAGTGTTAATATTGTTTACAGTTTGACTGTGTTGTTATGTGTTTGTGAATGTATGATGTTCATAGTGAATGAATGAATAAGTGAATGAGTTCAATTGTTTATCTTCTATAAGATTATGCAAGGAGTGCATGCAAAGCGCAAGGAGTGTGTGTCAAGAAGTCTTTTTCGACTTAAAATCTTAGAAGAGATAGCGGGGAAATTTCGTGTGCAGAGTGTACATATTGAGCGCAAGGAGTGTGTATAGAAGCAAACTTCTGTTAAAGTTTGAATGCTTAGGAAGTTGAACATGGGGTATGCCAGGAGGGTGTCAGAAAGTCTTTTGGAAAATAAAAAGAGTGCAAGCATGTGTTAGGGATGAGATTTAAGTTTCATTTACTAGAAGCTCAGAAGGAGTAGTGGTTTTAAGTCTCAAGAGGAAACACTTAGAAAAAATTATAAGTTTTGAAGAGTTGAAGTGCTGAAAGGTGGAGCACAGAAAATTGAAGTTAGAAGAAAGAACAAGTATGGAGGATTGAGCAGGAGAAATCCTTCAGAGAAGAATTTTGAAGAGTGCATAAGATTGAGGGTTAAGATCCATTTAGGAGGAGTCGAAATCTTTCAAACCATTAGATCTAGGAGAAGTGGCGCACTGCTCAGTTGCGAGGAGTTATCGAAATTTCGCAAAACCAAAGGATTTGGAGGAAGCAACGTGAAATTCGCGAAACCTTGAAACGCAAAATCCTGAAATCATCGGGACCGTCCATTGAAAGGAGACACGTGGCAAGAGATCATCATTTTGCTGACTCACAGAGTGAAAAGGTCAAAGGTTGGAGTTGTGAGAACTCACGAAAAGAGAAATCGTGATTTGATCGCAGTCGTTGGCTGGAGAGATAGTGTGGACCATTGATCTAATCCGAATATTTCACAATTTTGAGCATCAGAGGATCGAGAGAACAGAGGTGAATCACATCGAGAGTTCCCGATACACGAAATCCTAACGCGCTCAGAAGGATTGGCCCCAGGTCATAGTGAAGGGTCATATGGATGAAGGATAAGGGAGGAGCTAGCATGCGCTAGGCCCTTGTTGGAATTTCAAGACTCGGGAGTTCAAAGGATAGAGAGTCAACTGACTCATATAGTCGATACGCGAAATCGTGGCACACCTCTTCGGATAAGCATTTAGTCACAAGGCGTGTTCATGTGGAGAAGACTTACGCTTAGAACTTGTGCACGTGAGTGGAGTTTTGCAAAGACCTGTGGATTGTTTTCTGAGAGGTTCCAGCAGGGAATCGAAGACTATTTTAGTTCAGTCTTGAGAAGATCCTAGACAAGGAGGTCATGCAGCCCTTGGAGAGGAGGGGGGTCTGTACCAAGTGGTATTAGAGCCTGAAAAGGATTTGAAGTTGAACTCAGTGTGTTGGAAACAGTTGAAGTGATGGCGTTGGGGGTATGCACAGGACCACCCATAGAAAAATGTGTTGTAGGAAGAGAAGTGAGAGAACTTCACGCAAGGTTGGAAGTGATGGAAGTAATGCAAAGGAGAACATATGCCACTGGAGACGTTAATGATGCAGAGAGTGAAGAAATAGAAGTTGAAGAAGCTACAGGGGAAGATGCGGGCGACAAACGCTTCTTGAAGGATGTTATGAAGTTGGGATCCAGAGAAAAGATAGACGTCCCAATGTACGAAGGTAACTTGGATGTCGAAGAGTTGTTGGACTGGATAAGGTCCATGGAAAAGTATTTCGACTATGAATATGTCGATGAAGGAAGGAAGGTGAGACATGCTATCACAAGATTAAAGGGACATGCAACATTGTGGTGGGATGAATTGCAAGCAGAAAGGAGGAGAAAATGCAAACAAAAGATAAATAATTAGGATAGGATGGTAGCCAAACTGAAGGCTAAATTCATACCTAGGGATTATTAGATAGAATTGTTCAGAAAATTACAGAACCTAAGATAGAGAGGTATGGCAGTGAAAGAGTATACAAAAGAATTTTATAGGCTGAATATTAGGACTGGACAAAGAGAGAAGGATAATGAAAAATTTTCCAGGTATATGAATGGTTTGAGGTATGAAATTTAGGATGAAACCAGCATGATGACTGTGAGGACAGTGGAAGATGCTTATCATATTATACTGAAGGCAGAAGAAAAGTTGGCCAGAAACCAGAGTCAACCGAATAGAAGTAGAGGCTTAAATAAAGGTAAGGGAGTTGTCTATGATAAGGCACCAAAATATAAGGATGAGAATGAGAAATCATATGGTCATTTTGAAAGAGGAGGAAGTTCCCAAATAAGACCGTTTGGTGGGAGAAATTATTTTTCTCGAGAAGAGGAAGAAGTAGAGGAGGTGGAGTTAAATGTTATGCTTGTGGAAAGACAGGACATATGTCTTGGGAATGTCCTGAGAGAAAGAGAGAAGGAGGAGGAGAAGCACACATTTCTGAAGCCCATAAGAATGTGGAAGCAGAGGCAACAAAAGGAGGACAAAATCTTATGATGAGGAAAGTTCTTCTAAATCCAGAGAAAGAAATAGAAGACCCAGTTCAGCGAACGAGGTTGTTCAGGATTGCTTGTAAGACAAAGGACAAAGTTTGTAAGATGATTATAGACAATGGGAGTACTGATAATTTAGTATCTATATATATGGTGGAGAATCTAAAGATGGAGACAACTGCACACCCAATTCCATACAAAGTATCGTGCTTGCAGAAAGTACATCAAGTAATGGCAAGTCAACAATGCAAAGTTGAATTTAAAATAGGAGTCTATAAAGATGAGATTATGTGTGATGTGATTCCTATGGATGATTGTCATATTTTGTTGGGGATACCATGGTAGTTTGATAGGAATGTTATTCATCATGGGAGAAAAAATGCTTATACTTTGGAAAAGAATGGTAGAACTCACATGTTACTGCCAATAGAGGAGAAGAAAAGGAAGAAGCCAACACAAGAATACTTCTCATGAGTGGGAAGGAACTCTTGAAGGATATCAAGAAAGATCAAGAAATGAAAGTTTTTGTAGTAAGGAAGCCAAGATTTATCCTTACCAATACTTCTGTGGATGATTTACGTAAAGAAATTTAAGGATTGTTGGAGAACTTTGCTGACATAGTAGTGGATGAGTTGCCTCATTCATTACCACCTATTAGGAGCATTAGCCACCATATTGACTTGATTCCAGGAGCCAGTTTTCCAAATAAAGAAGCATATAGGTTGACACCTCAATAGAATGAAGAAGTTAAGAAGAAAGTTCAGGAGTTGTTGGATAAAGGTTTAGTCAGGGAAAGTCGAAGCCCATGTGCAGTGCCAACTGTATTGAGTCCAAATAAGGATGGAGGATGGAGAATGTGTGCAAATTCTAGAGCCATCAACAATATTACCATTAGGTATAGATTTCCTTTGCCCAGGATGGATGACTTGATGGATTGTTTGAGCGGAGCAAGCTATTTTTAAAAAATATAATTCAAGAGTGGATATCATCAGATAAGAATGAGACAGGGAGATGAATGGAAAACAACATTCAAGACAAATGAAGGTTTGTTTGAATGGCTAGTCATGCCATTTGGATTGAAAAATGCTCCAAGTACATTTATGAGGTTGATGAATGAAGTACTGAAGGACTTCATAGGTAAATTTTTCATTGTATATCTGGATGATATATTAGTTTTCAGCAAAACATAGGAAGAACATTTAAATCACTTGACATTAGTGATGAGGAGATTGCAACAAGAAAAGTTGTTAATAAACTTGAAGAACATTTCTTTTATGAAGAAAAAACTCATATATTTGGGTTTTGTGATCTTTTCAAATGAATTGAGGATGGATCCGGAAAATGTGAGAGAAATCAAAGAATGGTCGTCACCCAAGAGCATATTTGAGGTGAGAAGTTTCCATGGTTTAGCAAGTTTTTATAGAAAGCTTATCAGAAATTTTAGTGTTATATGTGCACCCATGATGGACACTGTGAATAAGAAACATAAGTCTTTTAATTGGACAGAGAATGTTGAGAAAAGATTCAGAGAGTTGAAAAAGAAGATAACAGAACAACCAGTTCTGGTTTTACTAGATTTTGGAAAAACATTTCAGGTGAGGTGTGATGCAAGTGGAATAGCCATTGGAGAATTTTTGAGTCAAGATAATAGGCCAGTTACTTATTTCAGTGAGAAATTGAATGATTCTAAGGATAAATATTCTACATATGACAGGGAGTTTTATGCAGTGATTCAAGCTTTGGTAAAATGGAAGGATCACCCAATAGAAGATTCAAGTTGGGTAACTGAACCTGATATTTTGAAGCATGGAAAAATAGTGCGAGAGATCATGGACATGAGTCCATGAATATTTTTGCCATAGGAGTATGATGCAGGAGAATCGCTATCGAAATCCAAAAAGGTGGACGTCGAATCGGAATCGACACCTCAACACATCGAAGGAGCCAAAACCGACCTTAACTAGCTTGGTAGCAGTGTAGAGTTTTGAATTTTGTGTTAATTAAATTAGAGTGTGTAAAGTCGGTCCACTATTTGAAAGGACAGAACAATTGTAAATCCTTTACATGACTGTAATCTATTACAGGTGTAGGATAATTACTCGTATTAGTCATTAGGTTGCATTAATTTAGTTGAGTAGGTAACCGCTTGAATAGAAGGTAATAGGATTTAGATAGAAGGAAGAAGGGAAAGGAAGATTTGGGTCCTTAGACAAGTTTCAGTTTGTGTCTAAAGGAGATAACTACTGTAATTATGTTTTCTTCTGAAATGAATAGAGCAGAGGAAATTGACCCAAATACACAATGTTAATATTGTTTACAGTTTGACTGTGTTGTTATGTGTTTGTGAATGTATGATGTTCATAGTGAATGAATGAATAAGTAAATGAGTTCAATTGTTTCTCTTCTATAAGATTATGAAAGGAGTGCATGCAAAGTGCAAGGAGTGCGTGTGAAGATGTCTTTTTCGACTTAAAATCTCAGAAGAGATAGCAGGGAAATTTCATATGCAGAGTGTGCATATTGAGTGCAAGGAGTGCGTATAGAAGAAAACTTGTGTTAAAGTTTGAAAGCTCATGAAGTTGAGCGTAGAGTATGCCAGGTGAGAATCAGAAAATATTTTGGAAAAGACACAGAGTGTAAACGTGTTCTAGAGATGATATTTAAGGTTCATTTACTAGAAGCTCGGGAGGAGTAGTGGTTTTAAGTCTCGAGAGGAAACACTTAGAAAAAATTCTAAGTTTTGAAGAGTTGAAGTGCTCAAAGGTGGAGCACAAAAAATTGAAGTTCGAAGAAAGAGTAAGTATGGAGGATTGAGTAGGAGAAATCCTTCAGAGAAGAATTTCGAAGAGTGGATAAGATCGAGGGTTAAGATCCATTCAGGAGGAGACGAAATATTTCAAGCCGTTAGATATTGGTGAAGTGGCATGTTGGTTAGTTGCGAGGAGTTATCTTAATTTCGCAAAACCAAATGATTTGGAAGAAGAAAAGTGAAATTCATGAAACCATGAAACGTGAAATCCTAAAATCATCGGGACCATCCATTGAAACGAGACGCATGGCAAGAGATCATCATTTCGCTGACTCACAGAGTGAAAAGGTCAAAGGGTGGAGTTGTGAGAACTTGTGAAGTGAGAAATCACGATTTGATCGTAGTCTTTGGCTAGAGATCTACTGTGGACCGTTGATCTGATCCAAATATTTCACAATTTCGGGTATCGAAGGATCGAGGGAACGGAGGTGAATCACATCGAGAGTTCTCGATACGTGAAATCCCGACGTGCTCAGAGGGATTGACCCCGGGTCATAGTGAAGGGTCATATGGATGAAGGATAAGGGAGGAGCTAGCATGCACTAGGCCCTTATCGAAATTTTGGGAATCGAGAGTTTAAAGGACAGAGAGTTGGTTGACTCATATAGCCGATACGCGAAATTGTGACACACATTTTTGGATAAGCGTTTGGTCACAAGGCGTGGTCATGTGGAGAAGACTTACGCTTAGCACTTGTGCACGCGAGTGGAGTTTTGAAAAGACCTATGGATTGTTTTCTGAGAGGTTCCAGTAGGGAATCGAAGACTGTTTCAGTTCAGTCTTGAGAAGATCCTAGACTGGGAGTTCGCGCAACCCTTGGAGAGGAGGGGGGTTTGCACCAATTGGATATTAAATTGCTAGTAAAGGGATAAATTTAGAGCTATTTATGTGATGATTTCCATTTTTAAATATTTATGTTGTTATAAAATTAAATCTACATCCATTAGTGTTGCATAAAGTTTTCTGACAACTCTCAATTTACTTTCTAATTCATCATGGAAGTTGTTGTCTAACAATTGGATATTGATCTATTAGTTAAGAGTTGCAACTTGGCATATTCATTTTTTAATTTTAACATAGATTTCTTGTTGTTGTAATAAAATTTTGGTACAGACTTTAGGATTGTTAAATACTATTGATAACATTCATTTTTCATCCCTTCTAACTGTTAAAACAATTGTTTAAGTATTGGATGATTATCTACTTGTTAAGGGATTTCATCAAATATCAATACTTGCTGATTTTGGCAGTGAAATATTGCAGCTATTGCAATTTATGACTTTTGGTATACATCACTAATTTGTGGAAAAATTATAAAAATAGTCCTTATTCATTTATTAAGTAGTGGCTTGGGGATTAGATAGTGAATTTTATACATTGAAATCATTGATTATATCATTGGATTTCTATATATATATGTGCAGGTGATTTCTTGTCCAATACTAACCATACGACATCTTCTTTCAAACCCTATCTTGATCTTATTTGTGACCTTCAAAGGGAACCTTGAAACTATTCTTATTAGGCCCTTTGTTTCCCTCGAGGTCACCTAGAAGCCTACCTTTTGTTGGATTCATCCATCACTGTTATGAGGAAAATCTCTCTAAGGCTAGGGTAAACCACAACAGATAGGTATGACTGCAGAAATCAACTCTATCCCATAAACAGTGTGAAAGCGAGATAAGAAAGGGACCTACCTTGTCCATATGTTTTAAGATGTCCACCATTGAGCACTTTGACCCAAAGCTTTATACTTGCAACAAGTTCTCAACAAACAAGCGAAGAAAGCATATATAGTGATAATATAAAAGGTTAGCACATTAGACAGAATAATCCATTAATATACAAAAAAAACATGCCCATGGATACTAACTCATATATTTGCAAGATATCAATTGGATGGGAAGAGAGTATTTCTATTAATAAATGATCATCAGAAGTGAAAATATTACAGACTTCCTTGTCGGCATGGTTTAGAACCAAGAAACCAAGTTCCTTCCAACTGGGCCTCCACCACTTCAATCCTCCACCCAAGGCAAGCTCATAGAAGGTAGACAATGAGGTTCTCCATCAATAAGGGAAGATATCGGGGGATGAACACTTTGTTCAGACTTAAAGGACAAAGGGATGCAGACTCAATAATAAGTAATAATTTCTCCAAAGTAACTTTGCTCTCAAAGTTGAATTCTCCCTTTTTCCCATAGCTCGGAATTGGCTTCTTTATAGCCTTCAAAATGAAACTTAAGGGCCGAGATAGAATGTTTCTAGTATATGGAAAGACAAGGATCATAGATTTCCTGTCGTGACATGGAAATACGACATTTAATTTTGATTTTTTGGCACAAATCCTGATGTACGCAGGTTGTAGTAGAGCAGCCTACGTATACGCTTGTTGTATAGGGTGCAAGATGTGTACAAGTGGAAAACCTTTATCTTTTTGTCTCTAGATTTAAATCAGGGAAAGTGAGTCTGCATAGGGAAATGGAGTAAGGACCTCTCCGCGAGATTGCTTTGGGTGAGGCAAATATTTCTCTAACAATCACTAAAATGAGGGGAGTATTTATCTAAGGTGACAATGGGTAGATTCTCTCAATTTTTTCACCTTTTTTCCACTTGTGAAGGATTTGCACAAGTGATAGATTATGTGATAAAAAGGACCATATGTACCCTAACACCATAGTTATCTAATTTGGGACTTAGGATCATGATATGGATCATATCTTTGGGTCACATTAGGGTCATATATGTACCATAAAAATATACATGTGGAAATTAATATGGGCTCTATGAGCATAATTTATCTCACATACAACATAATATTGGTCCCTAAGGACATATGACCTTACATGTATTTTTATGACCATGGTTGACCAATACAAACTGATATGGTACCTTGTATTTAAAGAATAGTGGGGTTTTCATTGAAAAAGAGGTTGGTTAAAAGAGAGAATTTATTTTTTCTGAAGGGATTGGGTTTTGTACGCATTAACCTAAACATTTTCCAAATTAATGATTATTGTTCCTGACTTCCAAAGGGTTGGTTGGGTGGGGAAGACCAAAAACCCAAAAATTACTATGTTCACGTTGTTGGGCCTTATATTCTTAGAATTTAGTATGAACAATGTGATTGGTCACAATGGTGTTGATTTACCACCTTTCACAATTTGAACCCATAATTTATATCGATTTGGCCATTCTTGAATCAAGTTAATCTTTGGTAATTAAAAGTGTTTATATTTATTTAGGATTTAATTGAAAATATTTTCCATATACTCTAATATTAAATAAAGGATATCTAGAGTTGGATATGTGATTATGCTATTATGTTATTTTAAAATTTTATTATGTGATTAATAATTGATGTTAATTTTGTACATATTAGCATTATTTTTTACTTTGATAATGACAAAAAAAAAAAAATTGTATAGTAAAACAAAAACAACATGACCTCATGGTTACCAATCATCCAAACATCATACAGTGATTACATCCTATTCATAATCCCTTGATAAGTGTCATCTTTTCAAGGCCATAACACATAGATTAGAAAATGACATATACCCATGATGCATTATCCATGAATTCACATGAAGCATGGACATCAATAGATAATTTTCTATTATATTGGTTAAATACATTGATGCAATGTTATTCACACCTTGATTTACTTAATGTGTGCAATATGAGGCTAATTATCCTCCTCCAACTACCCAACCAATATTGGATGAAAAATGTTGACTCAATTTGTAAACACATAACATAATCAAATACATATATTTATATTTTATTTTAATTTCAACTTATGATAATGTTACACATTAAATGTTGTAATAATAGATGAAGAAAAAGTTGGAAAAAGTTAAAAAGAGTAAGAGGAGTACAACTAATATTGGATGAAAAATGTTGAGTCAATTTGTAAAGACATAACATGATCAAATACATGTCATTTATATTTTAATTCAATTTCAA
Source organism: Picea engelmannii (assembly GCA_009831015.1). Lineage (NCBI taxonomy): Eukaryota > Viridiplantae > Streptophyta > Pinopsida > Pinales > Pinaceae > Picea > Picea engelmannii. The sequence goes on along the minus strand of ML777285.1, from coordinate 716,779 downwards.
CTTATGAGAGTGTTACACATTAAATGTGGTAATAATAGATGAAGGAAAAGTTAGAAAAAAGTTTAAAATAGTAAATATTGGATGAAAAATGTTGATTCAATTTTTAAAGACATAACTTGATCAAATACATGTCATTTATATTTTAATTTAATTTCAACTTACAAGAATGTTACACATTAAATGTGGTAATAATAGATGAAGAAAAAGTTGGAAAAACTTAAAAATAGTAAAAGGAGTACAAATAATGTTGTTGGAATTATTTTAGTGGAGGAAAAAAGACTTTTGATTATGTGATTAATAATATAGGTGAATTTTGTACATATTAGTATTATTTTTGGAATTGATTCTAGTGAAGCAAAAAATACCTTTGATTACGTGATTAATTGATTATGTGATTAATAATATATGTGAATTTTGTACATATTAGCATAATTTTTTACTTTGATAATGAAAAATAAAATTAATTGTATTTTTTATTTTGATAATGAAAAATAAAATTAATTGTATGATAGGAAAAAAACAACTTGTTTGCATGGTTACCCATGATACAAGCATCATACAATGATTACATCTTATTCATAATCCCTTGATAAGTGTCATATTTTAAGGCCATAACACATATAATATCAAATGACATATAATGATTACATCTTATTTATAATCCCTAGATAAGTATCATATTTTCAAGGCCATAACACATATAATATCAAATGACATATACTCATGATGCATTATCCATGAATTTCTATGAGACATGGACATCAATAAATAATTGTCTATGATGTTGGTTAAATACATTGATTATTATGCATTAATGCAATGTTATTCACACATTGATCAACTTAATGTGTGTAACATGAGCTCAAGTATCCTCCTCCAACCACCCAACCAATCTTGGATGAAAAATGTTGACTCAATTTGTAAAGACATAACATGATCAAGTACATATAATTTATATTTTACTTCAATGTCAAGATATAATAGTAATACACATGAAATGTGGTAATCATAGATAAATAAAAAGTTGGAAAAACTTAAAAACCACCCAACCAATCTTGGATGAAAAATGTTGACTCAATTTGTAAAGACATAACATGATCAAGTACATATAATTTATATTTTACTTCAATGTCAAGATATAATAGTAATACACATGAAATGTGGTAATCATAGATAAATAAAAAGTTGGAAAAACTTAAAAATAGTAAGATGARCACAAATAACATTGTTTGAATTGATTATAGTGMAGAAAAGAATACTTTTGATTATGTGATTAATAATATATATGAATTTGGTACATATTAACATTATTTTTTACTTTTATAGTGATAAAAAAATTAATTGTATGGTAGGAAAAAACAAGCCAACTAGGCGGGGCATCCCTTTGGTTGCATTGAATAGCTTCTGTATCGCCTCTTTATCCAACGGGTTCGGGAAATGGTCAAGGCAGGGCTTTGGTTCGCTTGCTGGCTAAGGAGCGGGTGACTTCAAAGGGTGAGCCTGCGAGGTTGCATTAAATAGCGAGAAATGTATACGGATCTGGAACAAGCTATCCTCGACCTGGAATGGATGCAACGGGTACTTTCCCTCATGGTTACCAATGATCCAAGCATCATATAGTTATTACATTTTATTCATAATCCCTTAATAAGTTCCCAATTTTCAAGGACATAACACATAGATTAAAAAATGGCATATACTCATGATGCATTATCGATGAATTCCAATGAGGCGTGGAGATCAATAGATAACATTCTATAATGTTGGTTAAATGCATTTATTATTATGCATTGATGTAATATTATTCGCATCTTGATTTACTTAATGTGTGCAACATGAGCCCAATTATCCTTCTCCAACCACCCAACCAATATTGTATGAAAAATGTTGACTCGATTTGTAGAGACATAACATTATAAAGTACATATCATTTATATGTTACTTTAATTTAAACTTATGACAATAATACATATAAAATGTGGTAATAATATATTCAGATAAAGTTGGAAAATATTAAAAAGAGTAAAAAGAGTAAAAATAACATTGATGGAAATGATTCTATTGAAGAAAATATGAAAAGATGACATGACACAAATAAGTTATTTATGAAAACTACATAATAGAGTGTCCATTTATGCAATTTAATTATTCATACAAGTCACAATAATACATATAAAATGTGGTAATAATATATCAAGATAAAGTTGGAAAATGTTAAAAATAGTAAAAAGAGTAAAAATAACATTGATGGAAATGATTCTACTAAAGAAAATATGAAAGGATGACATGAATAAGTCATTTATGAAAACTACATAATAGAGTGTCCATTTATGCAATTTAATTATTCATACAAGTTACATAGATATGTGAGAATCTATTCACTATTAATATATGAATCAAGAAGGGAAAATAATTATGAATATGTGAATAAATAAGGGAAAATCATCATATCATAAAAAAAATTATAAGGGAATCAGACCCTTTTGAGATCCCAAATAATAAGAGTACTCAATTTGAATTAGATCAATTTATTACATAATATCTATTACATATCTAGATGTGATTTATATTGAACTTAATACAATTCAATATTTGACCCATCAATATAAGAATTTGTATCCAACCCGTCATAATCATTAAACATATTATCAATAACCACATCTAGGATGTCTAGCACTAATTCCTCATTAATATAATTATCATCATCAACATGATGCATAGGATGTGCCCCATTTACTGGATGGTCAAGTTCATGGAAATATTTATTTGACACTTCTTACCACACTCCTACATATTTTTCATCTTGTTTTGGCACATACTTTACACGCCTTCCTCTTGGATCAAATTTAAAAACAAATGACCAACATGCTCTACTTTTCACCTATGAATAAAGGACTTTCCCGTCTTTACTTGAAATGAGATAGTGATATGTACTAGGATCATATATAGTAGTATTAATCATTGTAATTCCATTATCATGATCAATAATAGTCCTTTCATCAGCTTGTAGAAACAATCTATATCACTCGACCTTAAAGAGAACCACTTTGAAGGATTTGAATTATGTATATAGCACATCTTCCAAATAGCCATAGTATCACAAATCAGATATGATTGGATGCTTGTCACCCCTATGAAAAATACTACTAACTTGGGAAGTTATAGTTTTCTCGTTGTCATAGATTTTATTCTTATCACCCAATTGTTTGGTGTGAATGTTTTTCCCATTGCACTACATAGCTTTGTGATGTTTCAAATACATTATTGACATGTTATAAATGATTTTTCATGAATTTATAAATATATGATATAATTTGAGGGACAAAAAATCAACACAAAATTGGGAATTAAAAACTAAAAATCAATGGAAAATGTTTACCTTTCTATCTTTGGCACCATATGTTATATCCATTACCTTATACAACATATTTGTATCATTATCCACATAAGCTCTTCTAATCGAATACACCACCCCTTTCCATGATAAACTATGGTAAAATTTATTACATCATTTCATCTAAACCTTCATCCAAATGAAATTATTTTCAATGTATAAATGCATTGCATCCCACTCTTTACTACTTGGATGAAGAAAGAAAAATAGATTTAAGTAACAATCAAGATTAAAAATATATTATGTATAAATATTGTAATTACAATAAAAGCTAATAAAATTCACTTTTCTCCATATACCTTTCCTCAAAAACATCTCCCCTTCAAATGTTTTGGGGGAATTGACATCCCAAAGACACATTAATATTAACCACTAGTTGGGGTATATACTCACTAATATATATTGTGGACTTATATACCATATATACTTCAACCATTGATCCCTTTGAACATTATATTTATCTAACAAAATTCTTTAATTCCTTTAAGTGCATCTCCATCACTCATATTGATCTTTTTTTCTAAGGAAAATACCTCATGAAAAACCCTCTAAGTAATTCCCCATGATCCATGGATGGTAAATGGGGTAAACCATTGTCCTTGATTATAGAGCCTGACCCTGATGGTATGAAGAGAGTTGAACCTATGACCTCCCCAAAATTGGGGGAGACATCCAACATATGTCTCATAACTGCTTGAGCTAACCCTTGAGGCTACCAACCACATTAATTGTGTCTGTACAAGTCTACATATTTCAATCGCCTCAACTAGGTGTACAAGGTAATGTTCTTGTGCATTGAAAAATATTGGAGGTAGATACTTTTTCATTTGATGCATTGGAAAAGTAATTTCTCTCTTCCAATACTCGATATCTTATTTATGTATTTATTTAGGTGACAACCACCCAAAAATAAAAATAAACCAAATGTGTCAACGAAAATTATACAGTGCAAGTAAATGAAATGTCAACAAGTTATACAAGTAACATTTCCATTCTAACTTTTACTTACCTTATATACTTTATAAGATAATATAAGGCTTACTTTATGTTATTAGTTGGCATAGAGGGACTATAGTGATCGATCATTCGTTGACTTCCTATTAGTTTTTACTTTGACCACAAATATTTGCATAATATCTATTGTTGGAACTAGGGAACTAAAAACATTTATTTTTGTATAATAAAAAGTACCATATATGTCATGATCTGATTGGATAACAAATTGGAGGTCTTATTGTTGGCTTCACTTTTACCAATGTTTTATATGTTAGCATATCCAAAGTTTTTGATCATATACGGTCTTTCTGAATCATATATTTTCTTATGCTTTGCTCGAAGGTGGATTAATGCTAGCATTGGTTCGAATGTTTGTCTTAACATTTTCTGCTAGCTAAATTTATCCTAAATTTTGTTAATTATAAATATTTTTATGTTTGTTGTACTATTGTTATTATTATTATTAAGTACTTAACTTACGTAAAGAGGCATGCCACATGCAATATTTATTAAATGTTTACACAGCGTGAGGCCCTTGGACAGTTCTGACATCCTTAAATGTTTATGTAACATGCCTCACACCCTTAAATGTTTACTTAATAGGCTACAATATTGTCTGTAGTGAATTTGGGCAGTTCGGGTATAGTGAAGCTTTCCAGTTCCAGTGGTCTAGGGTTGAATTGCAAATGACAGAAATGATGTCTCCAAAATGAGTATCACGGAATTGTTGGGTACAAAATGTATATGACGGAAGTGTTGATTGCAAGATGTATATCACGGAACACGGGGAACATGAAAAATAAAAAATAAATATGAATATGAATAATTGATTGAATAAAATTTAACAAAACATTATCACATATTAATAATGAATATGATATTTAATATTAATATTATAGGATAGATATCACTAATTTTACTTTATAGTTTATTTATTAATATTAATATAAAATAGTATATACAAGTTTATATCCATTTTAACTCTAGAGTCAAGAAGGATCAATTTCCAGGTACAAACCTTTATTATCATAAACAAAATCAAAATTTCAAAATTCCAAAATTACATTTAAAAACATTAAAAATAATATTGAATAAAATTTAAATAAATGTTAATACTATTATTTAAGTAAAAAGTGTTATAGCATTATATAAATTACTATAAATCTTGGTACAATTGCTTCACTATTCCCAATGTTTTATATGATAGCATATCCAAAGTTTTTGATCATATACGGTCTTTCTGAATCATATATTTTCTTATGTATTGCTCGAAGGTGGATTAATGCTAGCATTGGTTTGAATGTTTGTCTTAGCATTTTCTGCTAGCTAAATTTATCCTAAGTTTTGTTAATTTTAAATATTTTTATGTTTGTTGTACTATTGTTATTATTTTTTATTATTATTAAGTACTTAATGTATGTAAAGAGGTCTACCACACACATTATTTCTTAAATGTTTACACAGCGTGAGGCCCTTGGACGGTTATGACAACCTTAAATGTTTGTGTAACATGCCTCACACCCTTAAATGTTTACTTAACAAGCTACAATCTTGTTTGTAGTGAATTTGGGCAGTTCAGGTGTAGTGAAGCTTGCCAGTTCCAGTGGTCTGGGGTCAAATTGAAAATGACGGAAGTGATGTCTACAAAATGTGTATCACGGAATTGTTGGGTACAAAATTTATATGAAGGAAATGTTGAGTGCAAGATGTATATCACGGTTTGAATAAAATTTAACAAAACATTATCACATATTAGTTTGAATTCAATCTTTAATATTAATATTATAGAATAGATCAACATCTAGTTTGGCCAAGAGCTCTGCAAACAGTGCTCTGCAAGGTTTAGGGTTTTAATGCTCCAAAACCCCCCCGACCTGACCTCCTCTGTACACGTTGATTGTTGCTTCTCAACGGCTCTAAATGCCACATCAAAATGGGCACAGAGGGAGGGGTGAAATCCCCCTCTTACCGTAATTCCGCAACAAATGACCTGGAGAACTCCAGAGCATGTTGTCCATCCTTTAATTTGCCTCTGCACGTGAGAGAATAATAACTACAAGAATAAATGGATGGAAGCAAGGAATCAAATATGGATGTAGAGTCCTCACATCCAAAAGAAGCTTGGGTTTGGATACCCGACAAATGTATCCCCCAAGCCCCGGTTGCACTTAGGTATATTATCAAAACCACCAGGATAGGGGAGCACACGCATTTTATGAGGGACCATGCCCTCATAGGCAAATTCCTAGGTCTCTAGCCCTCAGAAAAGGACCTAGATTTTGTTGGATTACTGAGAGGGGAGGTGAATCAGTGATAGAGCAATTTAATCCCTTTTAACCATACAATCCAAGTGTTATATCAATGAAGCATTATTATCCAATAACTGCAGAGTAAATATGCAATGAAAAAATGAACAATCATACACATACATAGTACAACAATGTTTTACGTGGAAACCCAAATTGGGAGAAAACCACAGAATGTTTTTTCTTATATGTCTCCAACTGTTTTCCAGCTGTAACTGTAACTGGAAGGAGGCTCCAACCCCCTAGTTTCTCAAGCTACAACCTGAGGGAAGCTCCAACTCCCCAATTCTTTGTCTACAACCAGAAGGAGGTTACAACCCCCTATGTTCTCCAGCAACAACCGGAAGGTGGCTACAACCACTTGTCCTTGCCCCGTCCTGCCACCCTGAAGTAGAAGTAGAATGATGGAACCACTGTCACACTATCACTGTGAGATATATCATTTTAAACCTGTACCAATAAATCTGAACCATGCATCAACCATGCATCAACTTGTACCTCAACCTGTAATCAACCTGTACCATAAACAAGTGCATCAACCATGCACCAACCTGTAATCTACCTACACCATAAAAAAGTTCATCCAACCATGTAACAATCATGTGTCAACTACTCATCAACTATGACTCATCAATATGTACCAACATCATCAACTATACACCTCATGTATGTGCGCCAACTCATCAACTACTTGTCTCAACCATGTACTCAACATGTACCACAACCCAAACATCTCATCAATTTCATCATCCAAATCTGATTTGTAGCTCTGTAATAGACCTGGTGTATATGATCACATTCCTGCAAACCTTCCTTAACCTTAAAAACAAGAGACTAGCATTTTCATCAAACTTTTCTTTAGTCTCACATGCCTAG
>ML777285.1:652334-703445 GCA_009831015.1 Picea engelmannii | reverse complement strand
CTTTTCTCTTACCGGTTTAGGTAATCCTTCCCAGATGAAATCCATTGTTATTTTGTTATTCTTCTTCAATTCCTTCTTGGTTGCAGTCTTTTCCCTTTTTGAACTATCATATCCTGTAACAACTGATATCCAAATATAATGTCTTTGTTCCTGTAAAAATACTTTCGTCCTTCTGCTCCACATCTCATACTTAAAACCATTCTGACCATTAAACATTGGTACTCCATTCTCAGAATAATCCATGATCTCCTTCCAGTGGTTAAACTATTTTCTGAAGGAACCTTTCTCTGATACCAATTGTTGGATTACTGAGAGGGGGGATCAATCAATAATAGAGTAATTTAATCCATTTTAACCATATAATCCAAGTGTTATATCAATGAAGCATTATTATCCAATACCTGCAGAGTAAATAAGCAATGAACAAATGAACAATCATACACATACACAACACACCGGTGTTTTACGTGGAAACACAAATTAGGAGAAAACCATGAAATACTTTTTCTTATATGTCTTGAAGAATTACATTCATTGGAAGCACCAACTTCCTTTGTTTTCCAGCTGCAACTAGAAGGAGGCTCCAAACTCCTAGTTTTCCAGGCTACAACCTGAGGGAAGATCCAACTCCCCAATTCTCTAGCTACAACCAGAAGGAGGCTACAACCCCCTATGTTCTCTGGCTACAACCACCTGTCCTTGCCCTGTCGTTCCACCCTGAAGTAGAAGTAGAATGATGGAACCACTGTCACACTATCACTGTGAAATGTACTACTGTAAAATTGTACCAATAAATCTGAACCATGCATCAACCTGTACCTCAACCTGTAATCAACCTGTACCATAAACAAGTGCATCAACCATGCACCAACCTGTAATCTACCTGTACCATAAACAAGTGCATCCAACCATGTACCAATCATGTGTCAACTACTCATCAACTATGACTCATCAATATGTACAAACATCATCAACTATACACCTCATGTATGTGCACCAACTCATCAACTACTTGTCTCAACCATGTACTCAACATGTACCACAACCAAAATACCTCATCAATTTCATCATCCAAATCTGATTTGTAGCTCTGTAATAGACCTGGTGTATATGATCACATTCCTGCAAACCTTCCTTAACTTTAAAAACAAGAGACTAGCATTTTCATCAAACTTTTCTTTAGTCTCACATGCCTAGTTTTGGATTAGTCAACAACCCTAACCTGAAGTAATCATAACTTTGAACCTGTAATGCATAGAGATATGAAACTGATAAAAAAATGTTCTTCAGTGTGTTTAATGCAATTCCTCCAAGTTTCACTACTTGGAACCTCTCAGAAAAGGAGTTATAGCAAAAATGGCATACCTTCTTGAATTCTGTCTTATTCTAGAGAGAGAACGTTTAGAGCGTTCCCCGCACAACATATTTGATGAAATGATCTAAAACTATTAAAAAACATACTATAGACTATACCCTAACCAACACATTTGGTTTCACGTCATTTGGATCTGTTATGAAGAAGTTATGACGTTTTTACCTGAAACACCTGATTTTGACTAGTTTCGGGACTAGCCACAAACCATATTTTCCATGGAGTGTAACTCCCAAAATACAACGAGCCACAAGATAAATTTTGTTTTTAAAATACTTGGATATGTTTTCTCACTTGCATAGCCATTTCACAGTTTGAATCATTATAGAAAAAAATTTATAGCGAAAATGGTGAGATGACATGTAAATAACATACCTTAGAAAGCACCATCAAAAGAATTTATCCTTCCTTGCATTTCGGCTTTCTTTTCTTCACCTTCACTCAGAATTCTGGTTTAGATATCCTTGGTTACCTCATAAACATATAGATATTCAATATTCTCAAGTGTAATTCAAATGATAGAGCCTTGCCTCTTATTTATACTCTCCAAGTAGCTTCCTTAAAAACATCTTTTAGGTCACTTGGCCCACTTTCCTTATTTTAGGGTTGGGTCCACTTCTAATTTCTCCATTAAATTTATTGTTGAAATAATTTGTTTTGTATTCACTTTTAATTATAATACACTCATCACTTCACTTTATTATTTCTCTTTTAAAATCTCTTAAACCACTTTGTCTACTTTGACCTTTTGGGGCTTCTAGATTACAGATGAGGGTATTTATACTCAAGCTTACAACATGAATCTGTATGGGATTGTATTTAAAATTTTAAAAATGGGAGGATTAATGCCTCTCCTTCTATGAAATGTGCGTTGATATGCTGGAATGATGGCATGTTGTTGAGGTGGAGTGATGCTCCTACATCATACTCAACTGCTAGGAAAATCATGATCTCCTACTCATGAGATCCTCTTCTCCTGTGTTGATCTCCTCCTGGATCCCAAACTTTTCCTTGGAGGTGTCCTCTTTCTCCTCTCCAGCTATGTTGTTGTTGTTGTTGCTGCTTTTATTCTTATGTTTCTTCCCTTATACTATGGCATGCTCTCTTTTATTCATCTCCCCTTTGTTGACTGCTTCTTGCACAGACCTCAACATCAGATTCCTAATCTCTTATATCACCCTGTCCAGCTGCTCCAGTGGCTGGCTCTTGTTATGCAGTCTTCTTGGTTGCAACTCTTCCTTATCAATGGGTAGATCATCTTGACCCCTCATATTGTTTTCTTCTCTTGTGGAATTATCTTGCCACTCTGTTGTCTCATCATTGGGCTATTGCTCAGTTTCCTCCTCTGACAGATTATCTTCTGTCAACTCCTCTTTTGTTGGCATATCTCCAACTCCCTCCAACTATTTCTCTGGATGGTATGCTCCTCCATCTGCTTCCATCTTGACCTGTCGGATGTGAAGATTTGCACCATTACTCTTATTTCTAGGGCTTCCAATTCTTCATACAGATTAGAAAAATCCATGTTTTATGTTTCCTCCTCTACTGCAGGCTTCAATTCTACAGTCATCTCTTGTTCAGCTTCTTGGATGAAAATTTTGAGCAATTCTATTGCATGCTATTCTCCTTCTGTTGGGGTAGACATCAGTGTTTTCTCTATTTCTTCCTCTTTGACAGTTTTTGTTGGTTGTCTTTCTTCTTCTTTTGTTTCACTTTCATCATGTGCATTGGATTCCACTTGGTTGTTTGGTAGGAACGTATGGATCCCTCCAATAATCAGAATGCTCCACTGATCCTCCTTTTGGATGGTGAGAGTTTCTAGCTTCTCATCATCTTCATTCACATAGTATGCAAATCCACATAATCTTCACTTATCATCACTCCTTCCTGATATGAACTCACTTATGAGCTCCTAAGACTTTCTGACAGTCTCACCTTCCTTCCCTTGCCCACCTGGAATTTTGGGAATTCTTTTCTGCCCACCTGGCAATCTATGAGATGAACCGATCCCATCTCATTTCCCACCTAGGAATATCAACTTTCATCACTTCTCCTCTAGCAGTATATGAGACCTTCGACTGATCTCTTTCTATTTCCCACCTGGCAACTTGAAATTCCATTTATGATATCTTCATCAGATCTCACCTCCTCTTCATCATTGAGGTGTATCCCTGTCTTTCGTTAACATATATGAATATGTTCCTCCTCTGTGTCACTGAGGTATTCAAAATGCCTCAACCACCTTTTCAAGACTTTGTGTTTCTTTCTTGCCAACAAATTTTGAACAATCCATTTTACCTTCCTGTTCAGAGGGCATTCATACCTCCATTATACCTTTGCCTCTCGTTTCATACTCAATGCTAGCTATTCCATCCTTTCTCTTATCCCATTAAGCTCCAGATCCATATCTAGATTGCATTTCTTCTTGTATTCTTCTCTTCAACCACACTCATGGACTTCAGTAGCCATTTCCACCTTCTACCTGCCCTCCTGGCAAGCCTATGGATCACTCTACATCCGAGAGCATATCCATATTCTTTTATAGCTCACCTGGATGTTTCAATTTTTGTTGTCGTGCATGTGCAACAACCTTCTCACATAGAATCAGTACCCTACTTCCTTCACCTACTGTCTACAGGCAAACTTTAACTTTTGATACCACTTGATGTTATCGGATTATCTCCTTTTACTGTCTCGCCCTTTGCCTATTGTCTAAAAGAAAAATTATGGCTTTGTCCTCTGTCTCCCTTGTCTTCTACCTGCAAACAAAATTAGGCTCCGATACCACCTGATGCAACCCCCCTACTCCCCCATAGGGATACATGACCTCCCGGTCTAGGATCTTTCTTTCACATGATTCAGATCAACTCTTCGGGCTCCCATTTGAACCCAAAACAATTATACACAAACCCCTTTTTATCCTTGGGTACAGGTCCTGTGATACCCACACCCTCTTTCTATGTGCTCTGGGCACTCTTCAATTTGCAGGTGCTAGCTCCTTTTCACTAACCCTTCCTACATACGCCCCTTGAGCTATGACCTTGTGCAAACACATGATTGTAGGCACGGGAAAGAGTGTTTTTAGACCAACCCTCTTTTCGCCCCGCAATTAAATACAAAGCACCATGTATTCCCTTGGAAATACTGTGGTTCCAATTATAGCCCGCTCAAGGAAAATTAATGCCTAAGCATGTCCTATCCCTACAATCCTTCTCATCCGTCAATCTCTTGCCTTTGGTGATGACCTGTGATCAACGACTGCTATAGAATCTCCTTTCCTACCTTCTTTCCTCCTTCCATGCGTGAGCCCAGCTCTGCATGATCTGTCGACACGTATCTCCCCTCTAAATAAATGGCTAAGGATTGATTTCTTCTTTCAGGCTTCGGGAGATTTGACTCTCAAAATTTCGCTTCCTCTGTATGGAAATCCTCCAGAGTAGAAGATTTGTTGCACCTATATCCTTGAATCTACGACCAGGATCTCCTCCGTGAGTCCGGCCTTCAGGAATATCAACTTCTCATGCTCTGCAAGTTCCTTTTGTGTAGCTCCTTCTTCGCATGTGTCCTCGAGCTATGACCATGCAATTACACATTAAATTCCATGCACCTTTAATCCATGAAACGCTATGGGACCATCGATCTCCCGATCTTGATGGTATGTCTGAGTTGACACTTCTGATCTATCCCTTCCAAATCCATGGGCTAGATGTAACCCTTCTAAATCAACGAATGTGATCTCTTCATGATTCCAGACTTCGGGATTTTGAAACATCAAACCCTGCCTTCTTTTGTATTTCAATCTTCCGAAGCTGGCGATATGCTGAAACCTATCCTCCAAAATCAACGGTTGCGCTCCCACTTCAGGACTTTGACCTCCTCAACCAGATCAACGGTCCTACAACTCCCTTCTTGGTCAACGATTAATATCTTCTCTAGTTATTTGGGCCTTTCCCCCTCCTCTTTCTTTCGGATTTCTGAATTTGACGTCGCGTGTCCACCTTCACATCGACCACTCATGTCGCTTTGGAATTCCGGATTTTGGAAATATCAAATATCAACTCTCGCCTTCCCCAATGGATTTTATCCAGAGTTGATAATCCATTGATGTGTGTCCCCTTGATCTAATGATCGAGGATTACTTTGGGTATTTACCTAGAGTACATGGATATATGCCACATCTCCCTTAGATCTGATGGCTATGAATCATTTCAGATGATCCGACGCTTTATATTTTCTTCGGACGATCTTACGAATCAGCTTCACTTGGGCTGATCGAACGACTGAGATCTACTTCGAAGTTCTAGCTCTTCGGGATTCGAAAATATCAGACCTCAAAGCTTGGTGAATTCTCTCTCCTGCATGTACAAAGCACTAATGCTCGTGCATCTTTTTCTAATTAGGCGGCTACTGATCCTTCGTAGTCAAATCGAAAGGACAGGATATGTTCTTCTTCCCTATTCCTCCTTTGTTTGTTGGACATAGATCTAACAGTTCAGGCTCCCTTCCACAACTGATCAGATGGTTGATGTTTCTCCTCCTCCTGACCTCTCGATTTCTTCTGCCTTAGAATATTTTTTCAGTGTTCAAAGGTTTCGGCCTTTGAACTTTCTCCTGCAAATCCAACTAACTGGATCTCACTTACGCTTATGAAAGAATTATCTCTTCTGAGATTTAGGACTTAAAATAATTCCATCACCCACACATTCCTTGTGTTATCCCTTCTGATATTGATCTCCTCAAAGACTTAGATCTCCCACACACTCCTTTCATTTCTGGGATTTCGTCAAACTCAGATCCGAAGGATTTCTTGAAAATAAATTCTTCTCGCCCTCATGGTGTTCTCCTTGCTCGATGCACACCTTGCAGAGCTTCTCCTTACATAGTGTTTAGTAAATCCATCTCTTTACGAACTCAACATAGAGTTATTTTTGTGCACGCCTTTTAATTTTACTGATGAAGGTTCAATGCTATCTCTCTTTATATTTTCTAAGGTTAACTCACCTTTGTCAACATACTCCTTGCAGAAAAATGTGCACTCCTTGCACTCAAAACTCAAAGATGAGAAAAATGAAACTCATTCAATACTTCACCATTTTACACATTCAAGCTATGAAATACATAAAAAAATAATAATGAACGCAAATACATAAACACACCATGTGCAGGAAAAACTATGTTTCTATTATCTATGTGGGTCTATACAAATGTTTACAAAAACTAGACTTCAACAGAATCCTAGTTCTCTCGAGTTCTCCTAACCTAACTCTATCCTGAGTTCTGCTTCTGCTATGAGACCTCTCTCGAGTTATTCTTCTCCTATCCGACCTCTCCGAATCCTCCTAAATCTCCTAATGAAATCTGATACAAGATCTATTTACAAAAGAGGGGATCCGCAAGCTTGTCCTCTCTCACCTAACCTCATCTATTACATTGAAGTTTCATAAATGGTCATCTAGTCTGAATTGAACCTAGATCCATCAACTTGTCAGCCATTAAAGGCGACCTTATCTTCTATATGTTCAGAGATATGGCTTGGTTTTCACTCAAGCTTACAACATGAATCCATATGGGATTATATTTCAAAATTAAAAAATGGGAGGATTAATGCCTCTCCTTCTATGAAATGTGCGTTGATGTGCTGGAATGTTGGTGCATTGTTGAGGTGGAGCAATGCTCCTGTATCACTTACCTAGGTTCTTTAGGGGAGTGCAAGCGATGGATAATAGGGGTGAATTCAACATGATTCTCACACTGGAAGAGAAAAGAGGGGGGGGGGAATGCCTAGAGCCGGACTGTAAGTTTTAAACCTGCGAAGTAAAGCAATGCATATAGATTCTTAAGCAATACAAAAATTAATCAATGGCTCATACACAGAGTACGCAGATATTTTATACCGGAAACCCTCAACCGGGAAAACCTTTCTTATTTTCATTATTTCGAATTTCACCATTCGCCATACAATACATACAATGTTTTTAGGTATTCCATAGATACCAAAACCCTAATCCCTTAATCCGGGATTAATTTACAAATCCGCTAAAAATAGCAAAAACCGCCCAAAAAAAAAAATCGGGATCGTCAGACTAGTTGTCGTATCTAACACACCCACAGACATACACATGCAAAGAATATAACACATACCCAACACGGACATCACAAAATTCCAATAACTCATAGAGAACCTCATATTGGTAGACATAGAGAGTGGCAATGGCACCTACACTTGGACCAACAAAATATTAGGTCACCAACAAATAGCCTGCAAGATTGATCGCTTCCTCATTTCGGAAACTCTCCTTTTGGAAGCCCCCCTAGTAGACTCCAACATCCTCCTGAAGGCAGGATTGGACCACTGGTTGGTTCAACTTTGGGTGGACACTATTTCCACCCCCAAACTTAAACCCTTTAGATTTGAAAATTTTTGTCTCTCCCATCCAGACTTCCAAGATCTAGCCCATCACTGGTGGAGCACTATGGAAATACAAAGGGGTACAAAAATGTATTGCTTCCAGCAAAAACTCAAAAATTTTAAACAACAAGCATGCAAATGGAACAAAGAAGTCTTTGGGAACATTTTCCAGGAAAGGAAACTGCTAGAAAAAAAACTAGAGGACCTTCAGGGACAAATCATTCACGCAGGATACATAATCACTCAGCAACAGGAGGAGAATGAACTCAAAAGGCAACTAGAAGAAAGACACAATAGGGAAGAAATTCTGTGGAGACAGAAATCATGGGTTCAATGGCTCAACGAGGGAGAGAAAAAAACCAAATTATTTCCCCACTTCATGATCCACAGATGCCTCATCAATCACATCATGAAGTTGGATGACTCATAAGGAAATACCCTGTTAACTCATCAGGAAATAATGCACAAGTTGATAGACTTGTACAAATATATCCTCTCAGAACCCGAGGTGGATCGTACCTCAGAAATAGAGAGGGTGACCCAAAACATCCCAACTATAATCACCCAAGAAAAAAATGAGGCTCTCATGACACCAATAATGCAAGCAGAAGTGGATCGGGATATTCAAGAGTTACCCATAGGCAAGGCTCCAGGCCCAGATGGTTTCATAATAGACTTCTTCCACTCCTGTCGGCCAATGTTAAGGGATGAAGTGTGGCAGTTGGTGGAGGAATCATGTAGCTCAGGCAAAGTTCTTCCAACACTAAATTTCACTTTTCTCACCCTAATACACAAAGAATAAAGGGTCACAAATCTGAATAACTTTAGACCCATAGCACTCAGCAATGTGATCTACAAAATCATCTCCAAGGTCATAGATCTAAGACTTAAACCTATACTCCCCTTCATCATCTCCAAGGAGAAATCAGGATATGTCGAAGGAAGGAAAATCATGGACAGTGTCATACTTGTCCATGAAATCATTCACTCTCTCAAAAGCACTTGTACTACATGTATGCTTCTAAAAATGTACCTTTCAAAAGATTTTGACAAATTAAGATGGAAATACATGAAATCTCTCCTATCAACTTTTGGTTTCAACAAGGATTGGATCTCTTGGATAATGAACCTCATTTCCTCAACCTTTTTCTCAATCCTTGTCAATGGAGTCCCCTCTCAACCCTTCTCCCCCACAAGAGGAATAAGGCAAGACAACCTTCTCTCCCTTTCTTTTTTGTCATAATGGTTGAAGGCCTAGGACGCTATATCAAGGATTCAATTAAAAATGGATCCTCCCAAGGCCTCCCTCTTCATGGGTTACAACCAAAATCCTCCCATAGCCAATTTGTCGATGATACGTTGCTTTTGAACACCCCCACCATGAAAGAAGAAAATAAACTAATATCCATCCTCTCTAATTTCAGCAAAGCTTCCAGCACCACCTTTAATCTGGGCAAGTCGTAGCTTTTTTTTTTAATACTCCTGAAGCAATCCAACAACACCTTTCTCAACTTCTAAATACCCATGTCTGCTCTATGCCCTATCATTACATGGGACTCTCTCTTTCTTACTCAGCAGCCAGAAACATCTCTTGAGACTCTCTCCTACTCTCCATTACCAATCGTCTGAGCAACTGGATCTTTCGTTCCCTCAACCTTCCAGCCAGAATCATTCTCTTAAAGTTAGTCCTCCAAGCCATCCCATCTTACCTATTCTCATCCCTAGCTGCTACCCAATCGTTCATAAAGAAAATAAGGAATATGAAAAGAAACTTTATTTGGCATGGACACAACCCAGACAAAAAATGGGCCCTAGTCAGCGGGGATAAAGTCTACAAGCCCAAAACTTTAGGTGATCTAGGCCTCCGGGACCCTGGAAAATTAAATAGCACCATGGGAGCAATAATTTGGTGGAGATGGATCAAAACACCAGCAGAGATTTGGGAAAAGATCTGGAAATGAAAATATGCCCCAAACACGTGTCAAATCCATCTTATAAGAATGCAGGAGAAAATTCAAGGCTCCAACATCTGGAATGCGGCCAGGAAAAATCAGCCACTCATACAGGAACATGCTTTCTGGGAAGTTCACAATGGCCAGAATGCCCTATTCTGGACAGATTCTTGGAAGCAAATGCCACCCCTACAACTGGAAGAAAATATACAATCCTACGAAAATCACATTCAAGATCTTGTTACTCTCAAAGTAGCAGATTTGTGGACAGATACCCCCAACAACTCTCCCTGGAGAAACTGGAAATCTACCCATCAAGAACTCCAAGTGGCCAGAGACTGTGACCTGTAGCACTGGAAACAAGCAATTCCCAAAGGAGAATCTGAAAAAGAATAGACCAAGACATTCTCATATGGGGATACACACCTCATGGAAGCTTCACTCTCAAGGAGGGATACACTCTACAGGAGAAATTCCATAATCTTAAAAAAGATAGCATCTGGACAACAATATGGAAATCAAAACTCTGGCCCAAAATATCTACCTTCCTCTGGCTTCTACTTCATAACAATATCTTAACATGGGACAATCTTAAAAGATGAGGGTTCATTGGCCCCTCGATTTTCCATCTCTTCCATCTCCAAGCAAAAACCATGGAGCACCTCCTAAACAATTTTCCACTTAGTGAGATCATATGGAACCTGGCCACTCAGCTCATGAGAAGAACCAAATGAGTTAAAAACAACATCATAAGATACATCAGGGATTGGGGCTTCGGTTCCTTCAAAATTCTTATCCTAAACAATACTTGGCAACTCTTACCAGGCTTCATAGTTTGGCAACTATGGAAAGAGAGTAACATAAGAGTATTTCATTCCCATCCCTATCCTCCTACCCTCCTCTGGAATACAATCCTCTTGCATCTCCAGGAAACTCTTCAGTTACAAATGTGGACCAAGGAATACTTTCCCACTGACCCAAATGAGCTCTCACTCCTCAACTCTTGGGGCTTCTCATTTTCACACTCCACCCCTCCTCAGCAGCCACCCCTAAATTCAATAGCCTGCATTCCCTCTAAGTGGCTTCCCCCCGCCTGACTTCCATAAAGTTAACTTTGATGGAGCATCAAAGGGAAATCCAGGACACTCAGGCTATGGAGCGGTCATAAGAAACAACCTGGGACAAATTCAAAGGCTCATTGCAGAAAATATGGGATATGACACCAACAATTCAGCTGAAATTTGGGGTCTTATCAGAGGAGTGCAAATGTATCTAGATCAAAACCTCACCTATATTATCATTGAAGGACACTCCAAAATCATAATAGACTTGGGAAAAAAAATATTGAATAGAAGAGATCCAGGGAAAAACACTTTGAGTTGGCACCTCCTTGCCCCTCTTTCCAACTTCCAGGCACTTCTCAGACCCTCTCTCACTCTAACCCCCTCACACATTTGGTGAAGTGCAAACAAAGTTGTAGACAGATTGGCCAATGCAGGGGGTGATTCCATGCAGCAGATCATTCTCCACGATTCTAGGCAGTCCCAAAGCTCACCCCTCTAGCTCCATTGCAAGGAGCTTTCCTAGCTAGACGGCCCTAACCTGGACATGGTTTCACCTTTGATTACTTAGAAAATAATCCAAGTCAGAAATAATAAGAAGCTTAGGAGAGAGGGTGACCGTAAGTGTTAAGGAAGAAGATCAACAGTCGATAGGTGATTTTGGGAACTCGGAAATCGAGAGTCCGAAGCACGGAGGGAGTTGTTTTCCAAATTTGTGAAGTTGCAAAATGCGAGAGAGAATCTAGACCGTTGGAGCACAAGGAGATCTAGACCGTTGATCTGGCCCTATTGATTTGATGTAAGAATATTTCGGGAACTCAATAATCAGGAGTTTGAAGCATGGAGGGAGCTGCTCTCCAAAGTCATGAAATGAGAGAAAGAATCTGGACCGTTGGAGCACAAGGAGATATGAACCGTTGATCTAGTCCTGAAGGACTCACAAGTTCAGGTATTGAAAGAAGGGGAACACTCAGTCCTTTGTTATCTTGAAATGCAAAGACCCTACATCAGGAGAATCGAAGGGTCGCGAAATGCGAACTCGCAATTTGACCATAGTCGTCAGATCACGGAAGGTCGTGGACCCTCAATCTGATGCAAGTTCGAGGGTTTGGGATTCGAAAGAGAAGAGTGAAGTCACAAAGAAGATTGTAGTCGTTGGTTGTGGGCCTTCGAGGACCGTTGATCTGATCTGAAGGTTTCGAGGATTCAGACTTCCAGAAATTCATGAAGAGAAATGTAATTTTGTAACCAGTAGCTCTACCTTTTGTAACCAGTAGCTCTACCTTTTGTAACCAGTAGCTCTACCTTTTGCAACTAGTTGCATACATTTATGTATTCGCAGATAGGTTGTGGGATTTTTGTAAGCTTACATTTGGCAATAATATAAGGATCCACTTTTATTTACAAAAATATATATATATTATAAGATAGATATCATTAATTTTACTTTATAGTTTATTTATTAATATTAATATAAAATTGTATGTGCAAGTATATATCCATTTTAACTCTAGAGTCAAGAAGGATCAATTTCTAGGTACAAACCTTTATTATCATAAACAAAATCAAAATTCCAAAATTCCAAAATTACGTTTAAAAACATTAAAAATAATATTGAATAAAATTTAAATAAATGTTTATACTATTCTTTAAGTAAAAAGTGTTATAACATTATATAAATTACTATAAATCTTGGTACAATGTTATAATATTCTATAAATTACTAAATCTCATGTTGCGGTAGTCGGACTCGTGATACATAAGCATGATTATAAATGTGAACCCACCAACCAACCAGCGAGTCCGCCAACCCGTAGAATTGTGGGTGAAAAATGTATATGACGGAAGTGTTGGGTGCAAGATGTATATCATGGAACAAACAAAACATGAAAAATGAAAAATAAAAATAAATATGAATAATTAATTGAATAAAATTTAACAAAACATTATCACATATTAATAATGAATATTATATTTAATATTAATATTATAGGATAGATATCATTAATTTTACTTTATAGTTTATTTATTAATATTAATATAAAATAGTATATACAAGTATATATATCCATTTTAACTCTAGAATCAAGAAGATGAGGGTATTCATTAGTAGCGTGTCATCGAAAAATTTGGCTATGGGAGGTTGCTAGTTGTAATCCATGAAGAGGGAGGCCTTGGAGGGATTCATTTTGAATTGAGGCCTTGATATAGCGTCCTAGTCCTTCAACCATTATGACAAAAAGAAAAGGGGAGAGAGGGTTTCCTTTCCTTATCCCTTTTGATGGGGAGAAGGGTTGAGAGGGGACACCATTGATGAGGATTAAGAAGAAGGTTGAGGAAATGAGGTTCATTATCTAGGAGACCCAATCCTTGTTGAAACCGAAAGTTGATAGGAGCGCTTTCATATATTGTCAGCTTAATTTGTCAAAATCTTTTGAAAGGTCATGTTTTATAAGAATACCTGGAGTGTGAGTGCTTTTGAGAGAGTGAATGATTTTGTGGACAAGAATGACACTATCCATGATTTTCCTTCCTTTGACATATCCTAATTGCTCCTTGGAGATGATAAAGGGTAGAATTTACTTGAGTCTTAGAGCTATGAACTTGGAAATGATTTTGTAGATCACGTTGCAAAGAGCTATGGGTCTGAAGTTCCTCAGATTTGTGAATCTTTCTTCTTTGGGTACTAGGTTGAGGAAAGTCACGTTTAGTGTTGGAAGAACTTTTCCTGAGCTGTGTGATTCCTCCACCAGCTTCCACACTTCCTCCCTTAACATTAGCCAACAGGAGTGGAAGAAGTATGTTCTGAAACCATCCGGACCTAGAGCCTTTCCTATGGGTAACTCCTGAATATCATGATCCACTTATGCTTGTGTTATTGGTGTCATGAGAGCCTCAGTCTGTTCCTGGGTGATTATAGTTAGGATGTTTTGGATCACCCGCTCTATTTCTAAGCTATGATCCACCTAGGGTTCTGAGAGGAGAACCTTGTAGAAGTTTGTCATCTCATGCATTATTTCCTGAATTTAATAGGGTGTTTCCTTGCAAGTCATCCAACTTCATGATGCGATTGATAAGGCGTATGTGGATCATAGAATGGTGGAAGAATTTGTTGTTCTTCTCTCCTTCGTTGAGCCATTGAACCCGAGATTTCTATCTCCACGAGATCTCTTCTTTCTTGTGTATTTCTTCTAGTTTCCTATTGAGTTCACTTTCCTCCTACTGCTGGGTGATTGTGTATCCTACTTGAATGAATTGTGCCTAGAGGTTCTCTAGTTTTTGTTCCAGTAGTTTCCTCTCTTGGAAAATATTCCCAAAGACCTCTTTGTTCCATTTGCGCACCTATTTTTTTAAATGTTTGAGTTTTTGTTGGAAGCAATACATTTTTTTACCCATTTGAGTTTTTGCAGTGCTCCACCAGTGATGGGATAACTTCTGGAAGTTTGGATGAGAGAGCCAAAAAAATTCAAATCTGAAGGGTTTAAGTTTGGGGGTGGAAATAGTGTCAACCCAGATCTAAACCGGCCAGTGATCTGAACCTGCCTTCAGGAGGATGTTGGAGTCTACTAGGGGGGCTTCCAAGAGGAGAGTTTCTAAGATGAGGAAGCGGTCAAGCCTGCATGCTATTTGGTGGTGTCCTGATCTTTTGTTGGTCTAGGTGTAGGTGCCATTGTTGTTCTCGATATCTACCAGTCTGAGGTTCTCTATGAGTTCCTGGAATTTTATGCTATCCTTCTCCAGGTTCTTTTTCCCCCTCGCTTCTCCTCCAGCGTGAGAATCATGTTGAAGTCTCCCCCTATTATACATTGCTTGTCGTCCGCTAAGGAACCTAGGTAAGCTAGGTTTTGAAGAAAGAGGTCTTTGTCTTGATTGTTCTGTGCTCCATAGGCATTTTTTATCATTCCTTCCTTGTCTGAGTCAATGGCTCTGTAGTGCATTGTGATGGTACACTTAGTGGAGAAACCTTGATAAAGGATGACTGTTGCAGGATTCCATAGGATGTCTAGGCCTCCTGAAGCCCCTTTTGAGTCTGTTTGATAGGATTCACAATTACACCAACATATTTTGATGATATCTTCTGCAGTTTTCCCTGCACATTTTGTCTCTTGTATCAGGAATATATTAGGGTCTTCCATTTTGATATAGTTTCAGAGAGTCCTTTGTTTGGATCTTCCATTTAGGCCTCTTATATTCCATGTGAGGATATTCATAGTTAACAATTAGGTGGGTGGGAAAAGGAGCTCTCTGAGAGCTTGTGAATCTGTCCTGATTGATCATATAGTTTCTCACTTCCTTTATTAGCTAATGAGCCGATTTTTTGCCTCATCGCTTGTTTTATTTTGGGTGTTTTCTTGGATCTTGGTTTGGGTCTGTGTTGATCCCTAACCTTGATGTAGACCTTGTTGATGAGTCCAGAAATACTTTGTGAACTTTCCTAATTTGTTCCTTTGGTAAGGTTTGAAGATCCTTCTTGTTGAGTGCTTCTTCTAACCTGTCTAGGTCAATTTCTGCTAGGTCATGCTCATCCATTTCCATAACCGTATCTTCCTCTCTTTCTGGTTCCTTCCCTGAGATTGGGTGAATCTGTGGATATACTTGTTTTGTTGGTGTTTGATACTCTTGTGACAGTTGGTCTTCCTTGTGCTTGCTGAGATCTGTTTTCGTAGCCTTGTGGAAGTTTTCCACTTCTTTTTCCTTTGGGAGGCAGTTGAGGGCTTCAAAAGAATTATTATTTGGGTTCTTTTTTCCGTTGTTGGTAGTGGGCTTCTTTTGCACTTGTCTCCTTCAATTTTTCCCCAGGGTGAATTCTTCCTTTGTTTTCTCTTCAGCTTCCCTTTTGGGGGGGGGTGTTGAGAGGGCAGTCTCTAAAAAGGTGTCCATGTTCATGGGATTTTAGACATTTGAAAGGAATGTGTTCATAGTCTATGGTTTGCACCCATTCCTTGTCTTGGTATTCTAAGGTAACTGTACCTGGTAGAGCTTTGGAAATGTTCATATAGACACATATCCTTGCATAAGAGGTGTATTTTCTCAATTTGGTAGCTTCATAAGATTTGACATATTTACCCAGGGTTTTGCCTATGCCCAATAAAATTTCTTCTAACCAGAACTCTTGAGGTAGGGAATAGAGGAAAATCCATACCGATGCATATGTGAAGTTTTACTTTTCTAAGCAGAAACAGTCTGTCCAGAAGTGGAGGTATAGGCTAGCCGAGTTGTAGAAATATGGTCCCCCCTTCAAAGATCTTGTCCTTGTCTTCCAGGTTGTAGAATATTACTGTAAAGAAACCTTTGGAGCTCAGCTGGAGCTCATAGTCTCCCTTGGGGTTCCACCATGCCTTGATCCAGCAAGTTAGGTCATTTTTTGAGGGCCAGAGACCTAGGAATTTTCCTATCAGGGCATGGTCTCTCATGAATTGCATGTGTTCCCCTATCTTGGTGGTTTTGATGACATATATGGGCACAACCAAGGCTTGGGGGATACATTTGTCGGGTATCCAGGATCGAGCTTCTTTTGGATGCAAGGACCCAACATCCATGTTCGATTCTTTGCTAATGTCCATCTCTTCTTGTAGATATTGGCCTTGTAGGTGCAGTGGAGGCTCAAAGGATGGTCTACACACCCATGATTTCTCTGGGTCATTAGTGGAGACGTTGCGGTAAGAGGGGGCTTTCTCCCCCCCTTATGTTCCCATTCTTTTGTGGCAATCAGTACCAGGGTGCAAAGGCGATCAGAGGTGTGTAGAGGAGTTCAGACGTGGTCAGGGTAGGAGGGTTGCTAGTGTGTGTGAACCCTAATCTTGCAGATCTCTCGATCTCAGCTCTTGGTTAATACCAATATGATATTTAATATTAATATTATAGGACATATATCATTAATTGTGCTTTATAGTTTATTTATTAATATTAATATAAAATAGTATATACAACTATATATCCACTTTAACTCTAGAGTTAAGAAGGATCAATTTAGAGGTACAAACCTTTATTATCATAAACAAAATCAAAATTCCAAAATTACATTTAAAAACATTAAAAATATATTGAATAAAATTTAAATACTTGTTTATACTATTCTTTAAGTAAAAAGTGTTATAGCATTATATAAATTACTATAAATCTTGGTACAATGTTATAACATCTCGTGATACATAAGCATGACTATAAATATGACTATAAATGTGAACCCGCCAACGGGTGAGTCCGCCAACCCACAAAATTGTTGGGTGAAAAATGTATATGACGGAAGTGTTGGGTGCAAGATGTATATCATGGAACAAGCGGGACATGAAAAATGAAAAATAAAAATAAATATGAATAATTAATTGAATAAAATTTAGCAAAACATTATCACATATTAATAATGAATACCATATTTAATATTAATATTATAGGATAGATACCATTAATTTTACTTTATAGTTTATTTATTAATATAAAATAGTATATACAAGTATATATCCATTTTAACTCTAGAGTCAATAAGGATCAATTTCCAGGTACAAACCTTTATTATCATAAACAAAATCAAAATTCCAAAATTACATTTAAAAACATTAAAAATAAAATTTAATAAAATTTAAATAATTGTTTATACTATTCTTTTAAGTAAAAGGTGTTATAGCATTATATAAATTACTATAAATCTTGGTACAATGTTATAATATTCTATAAATTACTAAATCTCATGTTGTGGTCGGTGGGACTCATGATACATAAGCATGACTATAAATGTGAACACGTGAGTCCACCAACCCGGGGAATTGTTGGGTGAAAAATGTATATGATGGAAGTGTTGCATGCAAGATGTATATCGACGGGACATGAAAAATGAAAATAAAAATAAATATGAATAATTAATTGAATAAAATTTTAATTTGAAACAAACAAATGATTAATGTATCAAACAATGCATTAACTCATTCTAAAAAAGTTAGTGCACCAACCATTGATCTCAAAATTGGCCTACAATTTATTTATCTGGGTAGTAGGTTATAAGAATTTAAGTCTCCATAATACACTCATTGTAAGATTCTACAATCTTCTATCTTTTTGGTTCAACTCTCTTCACATTGATTTTCTACGAGTTGTATCAAAGATGGTATCACCAAATAATTGTACCAACAATTAAGTTGTTCCAGTAAATTAACTTTTAATTAACTCAAAAAATTAGCTATTACTTTTCCAGGTAAATTAATTTTTAGGTAGGGACTACGTTGCCATGCAACACTTGTTTCCATTTAAGAGCTAGAGGTAGAAATTAGTGTAACAAGGAAGGAAGCATTATTTTTTAATTTTGATTAGAAACGAACATATGTTAGTAACAAATAATGTATATATCATAAGATGATAAATATTAGAAAATATTAAACCTTAATAAAGGTATGACAATTTTGAGTTTTTGACCCACCAAAATCATTTTTATTTGTTAATATATTATTCATGTTTGAAGCAAAACCAATGGGAAATTTAATCTTCTATATAACCTCTTTTGCAACATCACTCTCTTGCTCTATTAATAACCATGGAATATTTTTTAGTTTTCCATCATTATAAGAATGATTGAAATGTTTCATTATGTTGGTTTCTCAATGTCACTAATAACTTTAGCAAATTTTATTTTTGTTCTTCCTCCCCTCTAAAATTTTCCATAATCATTCAATGGCATTATTTCCAATATGCATTGTTTCAAACAAATGAACCACTTTTAGGTGCTCATAGTAGGGAAACTAATTGAATTGGATGGAGTATCGTTTCATATCCTATGAAAGAACACCTTTTGGGAAACATAAATGGAAATAAATCTTGTATTACAATAAATAGAAAAAAAAAATTAAGAAACAAGAACAACAAATGTGAATATAATTGAAACCAATTACTTACCACAATTCTTCTCAAAAGCCCTTTTTCATACTTTATGTTTCAATCTTCATGGTTTTTTTTGTCATCCTCTTCTTCCCATTAAAGATTTGTTTATAAGTAGTTTGATACTTATTGTTCCTAGAGAGGAAATTATTATACTTGTTATACACCTCCTTTCCTTAACTTCTTAAATGTATAGATATTGTTCTGGGACCACATACTTGACATAAATATTTACCATTTGTTTGAAGACATGTAGGATATAGAACAATGTTAATGAATACCAAAAATATTTTTAAAAATACGTGGAGTAATAGAGAATAAATAAATTTAAATTACACTTTACATACCACAACTACATGTTAGCATTGGGTCATCATGAAGTTTTCCAATAATTATTCCATGGAATTGAAATTGTTCTTGACCTATTGGTTTATAGATGTTGCACATAGTGATTTCAGCCTATAATTTAAAATTTCATCAATAAAAGGTTCAATATATACATTCATATCTCTAAATTGGTACTTACCTAGTTATTTGAAAACAAAGATAAATATTTCCTTATACATAGAAAATATGTAACCAGAAAAATTAATTGGTATGTTGTGAACATCCCTAAAAATAAATACCTATGACAATTAATGGAAACATTACGTGCTCCCTCTTTATTGACATCCAAGGAGGAAGGTTATTGTTTGTAACAAAACCTGACCAAATTGAGTAACTGGATTTGAGCTCTCCAAATGGATTGACACCATCAACTACCATTGAAAGTCTAAAATTACAAGGTTATTCTTTAAAACTGGGTCATCTTTCCTTGTTGTCCCTAAATGCAAAACCATCTCTAGACATTCACATAACATCATCTTCACCTCTATTTTGTGCATGATAATCCATAAACCATGTTATTTTTTTGAACAATAATTCAAAACATGGAATAATGGGGGTATGATGAAGAAACTTGTGGGGCACCTTATTTGTAACATGATTAGTTTGATATATACTATTTATAAGTTCAAGGCATTTGAACTTTGTTTCATGTTGTCCATATGATCATTGGAACTTGCATCCATTGTTTGGTACTCCATTCCCATATATTTCATAAGGGAACACAATTATTTGTATGTGTGAGGGTATTGGATGATGGTAGGAGAATATCCCCTAAAATTTTAGGGGAAAAATAAAATTAATATATTGAATAGTGGATATTAAATCCTATATATGAAAATAAAATAAAAAATAGACAAAAAACTATATTTATATAAATAATTATCTTGCACACCTTAGGATCTATGTCATACATGTGTTTTAAATGTTGTTCAATACCTTCAAGTTAACCAACAATGATATAACAAACATAGGAATTGTATTTGAGTCTTTATATAGAAGTTTTTATTCCATATCAATAAGAGGTACATCCTAACTATAATCATATATCTCATCCACAAGAGCACTCACATACATGGCAACAGAAGTGTCATGGATCAACATGTTTATCCCTTCATTCACAACAATATCAATGTCATTTTCTTCCATAGAGCACTCACATACATGGCAACAGAGGTGTCATGGATCAACATGTGTATCCCTTCATTCACAAAAATATCAATATCATTTTCTTCCATAGAGCACTCACATACATG
Source organism: Picea engelmannii (assembly GCA_009831015.1). Taxonomy (NCBI): domain Eukaryota; kingdom Viridiplantae; phylum Streptophyta; class Pinopsida; order Pinales; family Pinaceae; genus Picea; species Picea engelmannii. Next base: position 683,145 of record ML777285.1, on the reverse strand, counting down.
GCAACAGAGGTGTCATGGATCAACATGTTTATCCCTTCATTCACAACAATATCAATGCCATTTTCTTCCATAGGATTAGTTTCAATTCCATCATGCTCACCATATCTATTATAATTGGAACATGAGGAATTCCAAGCCTGGGAACTTTTGTCTTTGTAATTACAAATAAATAAATATGATTAGTATAGAAATATTAAAACATTTAGAACTTTTTAAAAAATAAGAAAAAAAAAATCTTCTAACTTATTAAGGGGTAATATTCAATTCCCCCTTCCAAGTTCCCATACTCTAAGCAATGTTTTCTAGTTGTTGACTTGTTAATTCTTCTTCTTTTTATGCCTTTTCATTTCATGCAAGGGAAATAACATTTCCCATCACCAATATTAGAAAGTTTGGGATTATCCAAAGATGTTTTTTCAGGATTGCTTGTATGTGTAAGATAGTTGCATTCATCAATATCAACTTCCATGGTGAGATCCAGGGCTTCTTTGATCAAATTACCCATATAATCCAACTAATTGCATGCACCAATGACTGATTTAGGGTTATTTGACATTGTGTTATATTTCAAAAAAATATTCAAACCATGCATTAGTATAACAATAATACATTTTAAAAAAATCACATATAGAGATTTCTAATGGTATTTACAAATTTTCACTGAATAAAATTTTGATTATGAGGAGAATAATGATATTAATATTATACTAAAAGTAGAAAATATTACCTAGAATATTATGTCTCCTAATCCTAATTTTAATGAAAAAATAGGGTTTTTTTTTTAAACAAATAATTTCCTTTTATCGAAAAGATTAGAAGTAAAAAATACTTGTCAACAATAATTTTGTTCTATAAACATTTATTAACCATCTCTTAATTGACATTTACTATCCATATAATATAGCACTTGAGTCAAATTTTAATAGGCACATTTAACATTTCTTAATTGATGTATGTAATATAAGATAAACAATGTCAAAACACAAATGTTGGGCCAAATTTCACAGTATTTAAGTTATTTTCGATGTTAAATCATTTTTTCAACAAACGTTGATTAAAATGTTGGATGCGGACACCAAATGTAGTAGTGTTTGGGTTCTTATGGAATATTTTTAACTCTATTATTAGAATCAATACCATTTATATACCCCTCATTATGTTATTCATACTCATCAAAGTGTTTGTTCAATCATCCTCAACTTGTTGTAGGGAAAATTCAATGCAGTTAACTTATGTGATGCATCTGATTCAATAAAGTCACAATTTTCTTCTAATAATGTGTATGCACCTCTGCATACATATACGGTAATAGAATATCTCCATTAAAAACTTTAATAATGTTCACAATGAAACATCATGTTTGATGTGGTTGTTATTTGATTGATTTCTACTTGGGTGAGTTATTCCCTGGACTATTTTTAAACTATTAATGTCCACAAAGTGTTTAAAACCTAAAACCTAACATTCCACAATATATTTGTGCTAATTTAGAAAAACAAAGGCACCAACACAAATCAATAGAGTTCAACTAAAGTGTACATAAATTGACTAAATCCAACATCATATTATTTATATATATATATATATATATATATATATATATATATATATATATATATATATATATATATATATATATATATATATATTGTTGGATTTGATGTATATTCTACAATAAATAAAAAATAATCAACATAACATAATAGGTAAACATAAATGAACATAAACCCATATAAATATAATAAAGTCATCATAAACTTTTTGAGTTGATGTGCTCTTCAATATTGTTGTGAAAATTTTACAAAATACTGAATTAATATTGAATTAAAGAAATCCATGCAAAATTTATGACAATGATGATGATGATGATTAACGTCAACTGATACCAATTACTCTATCGGACCTTAAGAAGGTAAGAGATTACTTTAATTTCTTTAACATAGTATTTCTATGTTCAAAAAGCATTGAGAGAATCATTCCAAGATCACCATAGTTTTGATGACTTAGGAGGTTAGGAAGGTCGGTAATGTGGAAGATATTTTTAAATTGGAATCTAACATGGGTATAGGTAGGGAAATCCAAGAGAAAGTGATTTTCATCTTCTACATGCTTAGTGTCGCAAACATGATAGATTGTCTCATCCCGTGTTTTGAGAGTTGTCCAACGCCCAGTTTCACTATGTAGCTCGTGAGAGTTTGTTCTTATTTTAGCAATGTTGATTTTCTTCTTTGCACTTTTCAAAACTGAGAGTTAATTTTGATCTTTTGAATTAGGATTGACCACCTCCTTGTAGTATATTAATTTCCTTTTATCCACTAATTCTTTATCACACTACATATTCTCCTTAAATTTAGAAGTGACAATATTGTAATATTATCGATATTTCGCATGATGGCTTCTTCTTGTATTCCCCAATAATTTATCCAAAATCTAGCATCTTTATGCCATCCCCACTTGATTCATTGATGGTTTTGACTAAAGTTTGAAGAAATAATATAAAAAATAATATAAACACTAATACAATTAACAATAATATAAACACTAATACAATTAACAATAATATAAACACTCTTGCCAAAATTCTATCAACAAAAAGTTGCGAGAATGACAACATTAAATTGGAATAAGGAGAAATATTTTATAATTTGGTTTCCTTCTTCAAATATCACTTAGTTTTTAATTTTTTTTTATTTGAGGTAATCACTACTAAGATTAGCATTGAAATGCATATACCAATTCCATTATGTAAGTAATTATACCATTAATTCATTGGAAATGTGCATTGTTGTTTAGATTGCATATTAAAGAAATAATGTATGAGAAATGAGTTAACTCAATTTCCATTTAGTTAATAAATTCAAATACGCATGTCTATATCTATGAAATATGATCCTAATTCATATTATAGTTATTATCTTCTATAACATAGTCGATCCTAAAAACAAGGGGATCTCCTACAATGGATCCATCTCTCTTAGATAAGGGTAAATTAAATTAACTTACATCCATGATAAATTGGAATATTGATAAAAATTATTGAGCATTATAATACAATACTTTCATGCTTTTTAGAAACCAAAATTTAAATTGAAAAAATGATACAAAAGTAAATGCATTTCTTAAAAATCACCTTATAATTTATTTGAATTGGATCCGAAAGTAACATTTGATTGACTATTGGCTTAACGTATGTAATTTTATTAACAAATCCATCATTAGGCAATGAAAGAGACATCTCTCTTAGATAAGGGTAAATTAAATTAACTTACATCCATGATAAATTGGAATATTGATACAAATTATTGAGCATTATAATACAATACTTTCATGCTTTTTAGAAACCAAAATTTAAATTGAAAAAGGATACCAAAAGTAAATGCATTTCTTAAAAATCACCTTATAATTTATTTGAATTGGATTCGAAAGTAACATTTGATTGACTATTGGCTTAAGGTATGTAATTTTATTAACAAATCCATCATTAGGCAATGAAAGAGAGGCAAGTGGTTGTAGAGGGAAATGAAGATATCAAAGAGGTAATTATATTGTGAAAGGCCCCACACTAACACAATTAACATCCATTTTTCCAATTAATGCCACAATGCCAAAACAAGCATGAAAAGAGAAAAAAAATATTAAAGGAGAGAAAAAAGAAATAAATAAAATAAAGCATAGGAGAACCAAACTTTAAAGAGCTTCTTGAAAATAAATAAAAAAGGAAGAGAAGCATTAGAATTTGGGGAAGTTGAATAGTTGGGAATGCTTGGCATCCATATTAACCTACCATAACACATTTTCCCTATAAAATAAGGTAGATAAATGTAGTAGGGATTATTTGGCTAAGATTGTTAGGGGAATTGTTGGGAAATAAGGTGGAACATGACATGAAACAAAGAACACAGTACTAAAGATAGTCAAAGAGGGGTAAAACAATTTTGAAGTCAAGAGGTGGTGTCTAAATACACTATTAGAACACTTAAGCAGAGTGCATTGTGATCAAAACATCATAGTGCATATTTTGCATCTTAATCCACATGATCTATTGCACACTATCAATTCACATGATTGATAATGAACCAAGGGGTCTTCTTTTATAGTCTCAAGATCTAACCAACTTGCATAGAATACGGAATATCTTGTCCACATGTAACTATCCACAATTAGAGTTGACTCCGCAAAATCCACTCTACTAATTCATCTCAACATGACTCGACCCGACCTCCTACGTTTCCAACTTGTAGTTGATTGCTGGGATGGTCAATCTACTGCCTAACTATCTTTTAATGTTGGTCAATTGTCTGACTGACAAGCATGTTAAATACTTGACTGAATGGTGCAGTGTGTTGTTCAATCACTCGACCAAATATATCTAGATGAAGGTTGACCTCTCAATTGAATAAACCCACTAGATGTGTGATGAACCATAAGATATTTATGTTCCAAAACCCCCCCATCAACACATAGCTCTGGAGTTTCAGGAGGTGAAATTACATCACTAGAACACCCCCCCATAATTTCATCTTGTTGAAGCCCAAGAATCATGTGGAGCTTGATAAATATGGCTTCAGCTAAAGGTTTCATGAATATATCAACAACTTGATATTCAATTCGACAATATTCAAGAGAGACAACATTCTCATGAACCAACTATCTCAAGTAGTGAGCATGAAGCTTAACATGCTTCATCTTATTGTGAGCAACAGGATTGTTAGCAACTTGTATGGAACTTTGGTTATCATGGTATATTATAGTTGAGTTCTGAATAGGAAGGACAATTTCTCCCAAAATTTGGTGAATACAAACTACTTCAGTACTTGCTTGAACAATGGCCACAATATTATATTTTTATAGTCGACAAGGAGACGAACTTTTGTTTCTTTCATGACCACACCAAAGGTCTAGTGCAATATAAAAACACATAGCCAGAAGTGGAATTCCAATTATCATTGTCATCAGCCTATTCGGAGTCGGTGTAGTTGATTAGCGAATCTGAACTTCGGCACTACTTGACACCAAAATGAGTGGTATCCTTCAAATAGAAAACAATTCATTTGACTGATTTCTAGTGTATTTCTTTGGGGAATTACATGAATCGAGAAACCACACTAACAACAAAGGAAATGTCGGGTCAATTATGAGTAAGATAAATAATACTCTCGACCAATTATCGATAGATTGTATCATCGACAATGGGTGTTCAACAGGTTTTAGTAAGCTTTAATATATATTGAAAGGGAGTAGTATAGGGCTTACAATCAACCATCTTAAATGTGTGAACATATCCATCACACATTTATACTAAGAAATAAAAAATCCATCACAAAGTTTTAATACTTGAAGACCCAAAAAGTAATGTAGAGAACCAAGATTTTTCATATCAAAGGATCCATCAAGTTGTTTCTTCAATATAAGGATGAGACAATTAATATTTCCAGTAATGAGTAATTCATCTACATATACAAAAAAAATCAAAGTGTCTCCATTGGTGTGGAGAACATACAAATTGTGATTGTATTCACATTGTTTGAATCCAAGTCGAAGAAAGAAACTGTCAATCTTATCATACCAGGCCTAGGGGCCTAATTCAAACCATAAAGATAATTCTTTAGTCGACATACCAAATTAAAATCCATCAAAAAAATAGGTGGTTATTCCATGCAAATTTCTTCAGATAGGTCTCCATGAAGAAAGGCACCCTTCACATCCATCTGATAAATTTTCCATCCAAAACGAGCAGCAAGGGAAAGAATTAGTCAATCGGAGTTCATCTTTGCAATAGGAATAAAGGTTTAACTGTATTCAATTCCTTCTTGTTGAGAAAATATCTTCACAACCAAGTGGGATTTATGTCGCTCAACTACACCTTCAGAGGTAAATTTGGTCTTGTAGACCCATCGACACTTCATAGTGTTCTTTCCTTGCGGTCATGGAACCAAGTCCCAAGTCTGATTATTTGAGAGAGAATCAATTTTAGTATTCATTTCCTACTCCCATTCAGATCGGCCTTCAATATATGAGTAGGTAACAGGGTCTGAGGTTTCAAGGACACAAGTCACCAAGGAAACACTGACATGTTACGTTTGACTTCAATTTTGGCATCCGCAAAATGCATCTCCAACATCAGCTCTGGAAGCTTCAATGGCCTTAGAAGAAAATAAGGGTAGAAAATAAATAGGTGAACTATAATTCACTTCACTAGCTTGAACATAATTCATAGGTTCTTCAGTCGACAAACTATTCGAAACAAAGGATGGTGGACTAGTCGACTCGAAAGTCAACAGTCTAGTCGAAATGGGAATAAAGTTTGACTATCTAAGTGATGGACTGAAGAATAGAATATGATTACTAGTGTCATATAAAACATCAAAGGGATCATCCTGTAGCAATATAGAAGAGGCATTCAACAATTTAACTCCAGAATACTTCTCATCAAACTGAACATTGCATCTGATAGTGATTTGTCATTTGATAGAATCAAATAGTCGATAGGATTTTGACTCTTCTAAGTATCCCATTATGATGCAATCATGAATATTTTCATAGAACTTCTTTCTAAAATAATAAAGAATGTGGGCACATGTAACACATATAAAAACACGAAGGTGGTCGACTGAAGGAGTCTTCCCATACCATCATTTTACTGGACTCATGGAAGGAACAACTCGAGTCGAGACATGACTGAGAAGCTAATTTTCACAGTACACTGCTTCAACCCAGAAGTGAGAAAGCAGGTCTTTGTATTGCAAAAGACATCTATCCATTTTGACCAATATTCAATTCTTTCATTCTACAACACCATTCTACTAAAAAGTGTTAGGAACTAACCGCTTATAGTCAATACCAGATCGAAGGAGGTATTCTTCAAAGGGTCGATTCACATACTCACCGCCATTGTCAGATCTCAATCACTTGATGGGTCAACCACATTGCATTTTAGAAAAGGTCCAGAATTATTTGAAATTCTCAAAGACAAGGTTCTTATTCTTCATGAAAAAGACCCATGTGAAGTGAGAGAAATCAATAATGAAGGTCAAAATGTACCTTACACCTTCTAGTGAAGGTAAATTGATACAAAAAGAATCACTATGAACCAATTCTAGTAGGTTATGTGCTTGACATGATTTTCTAGAGTCGAATGGTGCCTGATGATCCTTCTCAAGCACACAACCCTTACAAAATCCTTCATGGGGAAACACCTTCAGTAGACCAACAACCATGTTCTGAGTTGTTATTGCCTGTAGACTTTGAAAATTCAAATGTCTGCATCATTCATACCAAATTTTACTTTTCTCATCGGTGTGAGAAACAAGTGTAGTTGGTTCACATTCAGGTTGAGTTGAATAACAAAAATTGTACAAATTGTTTTTCAGGTCAAGAAGCCCACTAGCTAAAATCGACTTCCCTTTCTTCAAATCATGAACATAGAACTGATCCGACCAAAATTCCATAATATTACCTATATGTGTCAACTAAGAAACAAACAACATATTGGCACTGAATTTTGGCACATGATAGACATCGACAATCTTCCCATGTCGAAAATCTACATCACCCTGACCAACAACATCCAGAGAAAAATCATCAGCAACCTAGATTTTACTCTCTTGTCTTTATTCAGTCTTGTGAATAAAGTGGAATCATTTGCCATATGATGAGTGCATCCAAAGTCAACAACCCATTTATTTTATGCAGTATGAGATAGTAACGCCTGAGAAGTCCTAACTTGGAAGGTATAATTATCAGCAGGTCAGTGTACAATGGACATGTCTCCTTCAAGACATATAACGTTCTCTTCTAAATCATCTCTCTTCTTAAAGGACTTTTTTCTACACATGTCCAGTCTTTCCATAGTACTAACATGCTTTCTTCTTTTGACTTTGTTTTGGTTGTCTCTTGGGTCACTGGTCATGGTATGCAAGTTTTTGTGCAAAAGCATCACACTGCACTCTATTCTTGGAATCCATCTTTCCCTTACCCTTGATAAATTAGACCTTGTGTTTACCACCAAGCTTGCCTTTTTTAAGTAATCTTTATTTATCAGTAATCAAAAGTTCACAAAAAACTTCAAAGATATAATCCTTACCATCTTCCTTGTGTGCTTTCCAGTTGGTGTAGAAATTCAATACAAACACGTCAAATGGTGTTTGGAAGTTCATTAGGACCAGCTCGATGCATTGTCCATCCTTATTTTGATATTTATTTCTACATTTGACCAATTTAAACTAGAGTTCCTTGACATGCTCTAAATAATTCTCCATTCTCTCAAAGGAATTAGGATCGAGAGAGATCAACTCTTTCTCCAACTGCATGACGTGTCTCTTCTCAAATTGGTCAAATAAGGTTTCCAGATTCTTCCAAACCTAATGAGGTAGTTGATTCCACTAAGGTGAAATTATATCTCCTATGAGATGTAGGCCATGATGACTTCTACAACCTCATCCTTATTTCCATATGCAATAAACTTCGCCTGAGAATCTGTTGGATCTAGAATCAAAACCTTTTTATATTTCAACAATCCCCTACTCTTCAATAGGGTTTCCATATCTCTATCTCATAATACATAATTGGATCCATTCATAACAATAGGATCAATCTTCAAAGCCATATTCAATATCTATAAAGACTGGTTTGTTTCAATAAGTTCCAATCGCTAAACCACCAACCCAGAATCAATCACACAACAGATTTGACTCAGTAAGGTTTGAAGATAACAGATCGAGTTTTAAACCATCAACTCTGATACCTTTTTGAGAAACAAGGTGGAACATGACATGAAATAGATAACACAGTACTTCATATAGTCAAAGAAGGGAAAAAAAAATCAAATACAAGAGGTGGTGTTTAAAGACATTGTTACAATACTTAAGTAGAGCACACTTTGATTAGAACATCAAAGTGCATATTGCACATCTTATTCCACATGATATATTGCAAAATATCAATTCACATGATTGATAATTACCCAAGGGATCTTCTTTTATAGTCTCAATATCTAACCAACTTCCATAGAATCTGGAAGATCTTGTCCACATGTAACCATTGGAAGTTAGAGTTGACTCCACAAAATCCACTCTATTGAGATGATTCGATAGGACCCGACCCAACCTCCTATGCGTCCAACTCATATTTTATTGTTGGGTTGTTCTATCTACTAGTCGACTATCTTCGACTATTGGTCAACTTCTCGACCAACAAGCATGTCAACTACTCGATCAACTGGTGTGTTGTGGTGGTCGATCGCCCAACCAACTATATCTAGATGAAGTTAAACCTCTCAACTGACTAAACCTAGGAGATGTGTGATGAAACATCAATGCTTGATGTTCCAACAAGAATGTTATGATAAATCCATAAGAAATGAATGTAAATTATCCAAAGATCTACATTGAGTTGTATGCCTGTAAAATAAATAAGATTGTTGAGAAACAAATATTAACTAAATCCATTCAAATGTTGGTTTTCACATTTGTGTTTCTAGCGTAAATATTGTCTTAAATTTGTTGTTTACAAAGTGATTTATTTTGTTTATATATTACATTCTAGAGTAATGTTGTGAGCATTATAAGATACAAGAAAATTTGTCAATCCTTGTGCCAGTCAAATTATATGATAATAATTTCATTACATTTTATCATCAATCCAAGTTTGTAAAATTATGAAGTGATAGGCACAATATATGCATAACTAAGTATTAAAGTATTTCAAAAATATTTTTAAATGGTCACACCACTGTAGAAAGTAAATTAAACACTCACAGAACTAATTACATGTAGACAAGATTATTTTGCATGAGAATTTAAGTAGTGAGGAATTAAATAACAAGTATGTGTAGTAATATTGATCTATAAATTGTCATGGATATTCCACTGGAACTGTTCATCACAATAGATCTGATAAATAAAACTAAAATCTACACTATGAAGGTTAAATTCCTTTAGATTCCATAATATTTAGTAATTTATTTTCTCCTTATGCATGAAATAGATAAAATGTAGAAAATAGAGAATAGTAAAATACAATCACACACCATCCACTAAATAACACAAATATTTTCTCTAGGAAACCCTTAGGGAGAAAACCCATCTAGAAGGTGAGGTTGCTTTGATCTCTTTTCTCTCGTATGGAATATAATGCAAGTACAAATCAAAAGGCACTCTCTATGAAGTTAGCTAAGACATATGGCGTGTTAGGTTGCTATAGAATAGAAACCCCCTCTGTTATTCTCTCTAATTTACCACTCCCAGTTGTTCTTCTATGCTATGGAACAAAAAACAATAACATAGAATGGAACCCCTTATCCTCCTAGTGGCTCGGTATTTAACATAGCTTGATAGTCATCTATGGGGTATGTTTTTTACTTCCTCAAACCTCAATTGTGGTATGGTTTTGAACCTTATATAATCTTATTGAAATCCTTCATGTGGATAGCCCCATATGCATGAGTAATGGGGGTTGACATGGCATCCTCTCGTACCATGGTGGTCAACGTGATAGGTCAACTTGTGGAAGGCATAACATTTTCATACAAACTCTAATTGACGTACGTTATACACCATTGGAAAGGTATCAGAGTGTAGAACATTGTAAATGGAGTGTGCTTAATTGTTGGACACAAGAACCCCCAAAAAAATTATTTAATTCCTCAAATGGATCTGGAAGGATTCGGACCCCAATTTTCCAAACTGGGACCTGCCACTAAAATGGCTCTGCAAGTTGATTCCTCTAATTTTTTCCACTCTGAAAGGATCGATATAGAAGAAAAACAATATAATGATCTATTATGGATCATAACTCCACATTTAGGGAGACTTTTGGTCCCCAAAATATTTACTAAATGAGATGAGGAAAATTTTCCTCTACCTTCTCCCTAGAGCACCACTTTGATTTTCCTGGAAGTTGTCCTTTCAACCCAATATACCAAAGGTCATGCTACCCATGTCTTTTAGTTCTTGACTATTTATACAAAACCATGTCCTTTGCTAACTCTTCCTAGGCATTTGGTTCTAAGTCCTCTATGGAAGGTAGGACATGCTCCTCCTCCTAATCTAACATGGAAGGATAATAGAGTTTGAGATTCTACACATTCACTACTAAGTAAATGTGCATGTATGGAGGTAGAATGACTCTTTAGGAATTATCTCCCACCTTTTCCAATACCTCAAAAGGACCATACAGAAGATCCTTGATATTTTTACAATGACCCTATATCCTTTCCTTATTCAGCTATAACCATACTTTTTCTCCCACTCTAAATGTTCTCTCTATTCTATGTTGGTCATGTCTATCCTTTTACTTTTCCTGTGACTTATTTAGTGTCTCGTGTACTTGAAAATGTATTTTTTCTGATCTTCTCAACATTTTTTTCTACTTTTAATGCATCTCATGTGAGTTCCTCCCTCACTCCTCCTTGTTTTCCATATACATCATCTAAGGGTGAAGGTGAAAAATACCCAAAGAAAGTTTTAAAAGGTGACTTACCAATAGAAGTGTGGATTCTCTATTATAATAGTGTTTTATATAGATCAAATTTTCCTGCTAGGTGTTTGGATACTTTTGACTGTAACCCCTCAAAAGATGCACCAAATTCCTATTGACTACTCTACCCATTTTTCTGTGGATGGAAAGTTGTATAACTCTTCAACTTAGTGTTTGTATTCTCCCATAATGTAATCCAAAATGCACTAAAATTATGGTATTCCTGTCTAAGATGCTGCTCCTTGGTATCCCAAAGTACACCCAGACTTGTTCAAAGAATAATTTTGTTTCTTCATGTCCCTTGATGGTATTTTTACAAGGTATGAGAATGCGCATTTTGATGAACCTGTCAACTACTACAAATAAATAGTCATGTCCCTTCCGTTTGGTTGGTAAACCTCCCACAAAATCCATGGAAATGCTTTCCCAAGGTCTAGTGGCTACAGGTAAGGGATGGTATATAACTTGCTTCATTTTGTTGGGATTACTATGTTATGATCCAAATGCTTACAAATATCATAAAATAACAAAAGTACACACCTTGTACTGAATGTCAACATGGAGCACAACTCCAATATAGATAAGTTACACAATAAATCCTTAAAGAATAGGGGAACCCCCTCCAAATAACCAAATACCATTCATACTTCCCAATTCACATGTCAATAATGAATACATAATCTCTTATATATAGTTATTCACACTTACACATGAGGCCCCATTATCACTAGGCCGACCCTATTACATATGTATTTACACGTTACATGTACATTTAGGCCCATATATTCCCCCCCTTGGGGTCATGTCATATACATTTAGCCATATATATGCCCCCCTTGGGTCATAACATAGTACCCTCCTTCAAAACAATTTGTCCTTGAATATTTACATTTAAAGGCTTCACATGTGATGAAACCAAGTTATATGATTTTATTTTGTTCATGCTTTCTTCATTCCATTGTTGATGATATATCCATCCAAAATCAATTATTTTCAGTCTTAATCCTTGGTTTCTAGTTGTTGAATAATTTTATTTCCTTTGATTCCATGTATTTTTGTTGAAGCTTCTCCAATTTGTAGTCATTGTTGGTCTCTGATAATAGCTTGTTGAAGAGTATTTTGGTGATGCCTTGTTCCATGAATATTGACAAGTATTCCATCTTATTCCTTCGTAATGTTTATACCGTCCTTCTTTTCTTCCTTGAAAATTTTCTTAGTAATGAGGGTGTCGATATGGTTTCACATTTGATGGTCTTCCTTCACTCTGCACATGCATTTCATTTATATTTTTTTTCAGGGATAATGGAATCCTCAATCATCTTTGCTTGGTCTTTGATTACTCTATCCTTCGAGATAATACCATCATATTTGGCATGTACATCCTCTATATGGAGTTCAACTTCTTCAAGTATCTTTTGTTGACCTTCTTGAATCTTGTCTTATTTCTCCTTTTGAAGATTCAATGTGATCCCATCTAACAAATTTTGACATCCTTATTCAATTATGGATTGTATTTCTAATTTTATCTCATCAGTGTTTAAGGATTCCTCAACCTTCATGCAAATTTCATCTTCTAGTATTTTGGTAGATTCTTCATCCAATATCCTTCTTTCTTCTTGATTTTGACAATTCTTCTTTTATTATTTCAATCTCTTGACCTCATACAATATTTTTTTATTATGGTTTCGTAATCTACATATCTCTTCATCTTTTTTTTTCAAATCTTCCCTTGACTCATAATTTTCCCACTTTGATTTGCTATTGTTTTCTTGCTTTAAGTTCTTAACCTCCTTAATGAGTGATTCATTAAGGGACTGTATATTATATAGCTCCTCACCCTTCTTCTTAATCTCTTATTTTGATTCTTTTAATTCATATTGAATTCTATACAATTCCTCCATTTTTGTATCCCTAATCCATTTATCTAAGAAGATTTTTCCAAATTCTTCTCATGTGCAATGCCATCTAGTATTTTGATCAACACTCATCCACCACTTCCAAGCTTCATCAAAAAAATAATTCCTTTCCTTCGAAGGATTCATATTGTATTATTTTACCAACCTCAACCATTCCATAGGATTGACTTCATCTCCTGTAAATTTAGGTATTTCCATTAATTCTTAATTGAGGTCTAATCCAACCCTCAAATCACAACCTCAATATATTAAGAATAAATATTTCAAATAGTTGTAATATGTGTTCCATTATTCTCTTCTATGTGTTATCTTTCCAATAGATTTTGAATCACCTCAATCAAAAATTCCAATCAAACGTTATGATAGTTTTAAGTGAACATACCTTTGAAACCCCGATTTGGAGTCCATCCTCCTAGTCGACCTTAATTATCATGTATCTCTGCAATTTCAGCCCTTCTCAATCTGAAATTATGACCTGTAGTACTCTTAAATTTCTTCTCTACAATTCCATAGGCCTGACCAAAATTGGATGTGCCAAGTAGAAGTTATGGTAACTTCCACACACCTTGCTGATTTTTGTCCCTTCCAAGAGAGCGTACTTGTAAAGCATGCCAAGGGCACAATATCTAATATTTGATTCTGAATATTGCACCAGAAATACTAAAGATTGTCCACTATCCAATGCAACTAGTATCACTTAATTTGGATACTCACTGCAGAAGATATCATTATTTTACTCGAAACACATGTTTGAGACTAGTTAATATGACTAGTCAGATACCCTATCTTACACAGGGTGTATCTACAAAAGTAGGATGACCCGGAATATGAAATATTTATCATAGATACCTTGATAATTTATATGAATAGCCTCCAGATTTTAGGGTTTGAAACATCATAGAAACAAGTTTATAGTGAAAATTCTTCGATAACTAAATTCAGAATGATTCCAAAACTCTATCTTACATAGGCTATATCGTTGAAAGTATAAGTCCTCAAGAGATTAAATTTGAACCCCACATACCTTGATCTTTATACTAAATATCCTCCAAGGGGTTCCTTCTTAAAATTCGTATAAAACACATTATAGTGAAAATTGTTGGACATATTGTCATTGATGTCAACAACGATGATGCACATGAAGCTTAGAAGGGAAAGCACATTGCAGAAACATGATCAGGATTGAAATCGCCATAGGACAAACCAGGACCATTGGATATGCAAGCACCAGATAAAGGGCATGAATTGATTGCGGAGCACGAAGGGAGAATTAAACAACGCGTTATTTCCAATCCTGCAATTAGTCTAGATCATCAAATTACAAGAGAAGGACCATTGGAGGACTAGTCAATGATCAAATCAAGTTGTGATTGTTGGATATGAAAGCACCAGATCAAGGGTAGGGATTGATTGTGGATCATGAAGGGAGAATTAAAATACACGTTATTTACAATACCGCAATTATTCTAGACCATCAGATCTCATCAACTCAAAGATCAACAACTGTGGTTGATCCACCAACAATCGCACAACTTCAAATTGTGGAGTTTGGGTGACGAAATAAACCATGCACAAGTTACGGTTATGCAATCCACATTGACCCTCGATGGTCACCCACCAATAGATCTCTGGTTGGGATCAGTTTCACTACCAACGAGCGGTTTACATTGCAGAACTTGATGATAGTTTTAAACGTCGTACTAGTTGGGACCCCTTGAAAATATGGGATTGTTGGATCGAGTAAAATGGAAGGAGAGGATAAGAAAATACCAAGGCCGAAGCCCTAGAGTCATGAATTCCCATCAACCTTCGGATTTGGAAAACCCCTTGACCATTGATCTATTTAGAGCATGCCAAGGTAGCAGTGGTAAACTTTGGCATTGACCTCTTTGCAGAAAAGTGTTGAGAACAAGTAAGATTACCCGAAGGTCGAAGTCCCAAAGTGGACATGAGTTGTGTGATCTGAGGAACACTTCGGGAAATATCCCAACCGTTCGATCAAGGAAAGTATAAGGATAGGATAAGAAATTTAAAAGGCCTAAGATCCAGAATACCCAAATTCTCAATAGCCGTTGGATTGAGTTAATCTTTTTTGGGTTAAATGAGGACCATCGGATATGGAAAATACATGATGGTTGTTGGATCAGAATAATGGTCAACTTAAGCGCTGACCACTTCGGAAAAAAGGAATTCAGAACATATGAGTTCACCCGAAGGCCAAAGTTCCGAAGTCACTCTCAATCGTCGATCTGAGATACATTTCGAGATTTAGGACAACCGTTAGATCTAGGAGAAGAACATGTGTCACATGAGGAGATCCACGTCAACAAGGACACGTGGCGCAATCAGATGATGACAAGTGTCAAAGTGAAGTTGGCATTTCAGATATGCATAAGTCATGAATATAAGTGACATGTGGTAGCCTCTCAGTCAGTGCCACGTCAACAAGTGACATCAGCAAGTTACGTCACTCTGAGAGTTTGTACTTCAGGATTTTCACCACCAGCAAATACCCGAAGTCCCAAAGTTCTGAAATGAATAAGAATCGTTCACTCACATGTATATTAATCCATGGTCATAGATTTGTTTGAAACCTATGGACAAGCAAGTATGGTCCGACTAATGGAAGAATGAATAATTATCATCCAATCTGTTTCAGGGAAATATACTCTAGTAGGTTTAATGATTGCAAATACTAGAAGTCGTGAAAGTTGAAGTTCCGAAGTAAATGAGAGCCATCCATCTCAACCATAGATTAAGTCATAAATGTTGGATTAAGCAGTAAAAGAATGAGTAAGGATTGGATCTAGACCGTTGATTTGGTTTTGGGAATCATGCCAACCATCGGATCAACCCATTTGAGAGGTAATCATTTCAGGAAATTGAAAACTTTGGAAGATTAGATGATTTTCAAAGAAAAATTGTCAAACATCGAAATCCAGTGAACTAGGTTCTAGCCCCCAGTCATGGGTTATGAACACATAATCCATAAGGCACTGAAAACATCGCTTCGACAATAATCCCATGGTTTTGTGTAGATGGTCACATGTAAATGGTTTGAAGGAAATGCATCTACATAATTGATTTCTACAATATTTGCAAAGACATGAAATTAAGTTAAATGAAATCGATCCTGTGATCGATTAATGAAAAAAAAATTCATTAAATTGTAAAGGCTTCTCGATAATATTTGAATAAATAAAAACAAAAGAAATTATTGTTAATAAAGAGGTGGGATATTCCAAACAAAGGGACACAATGTTTCATATCTCACACTAGTTGGACGAGTATATAAACAAGAAAGAGTGGTGAGAAGAAAGTGTCTTTGTAGTCCAAATAAGAAGATAAAAACAAAAGAATAGACCAAGAAGAAGAACTGGTGGTTCTTATGCAGTGAGGGTGGAAGGGAGGATCATGGAAGGATTCATATCCTTACTAAGAAAATTGCAAAAGATAAGGGAGTTGGTGCTTCCTAGGGTTGGTGCCCTAAATAAAAGGGAGTTGGTGCTTCCTAGGTTTGGTTCCCTAAAGACGAGGGAGTTGGTGCTTCCTAGGTTTGGTTCCCTAAAGAAGGGGATCTCTGTCTCCTAGAGTTAGTGCTCTAAAAAGGATTGGTGTCCTTCACTATTATTTATAAAACCTTGTAATTTATGTTAAATATATTTATATAATTGATTTTACATACAATTCATTGTTGATTCATTGTGGTAATAAATAAAATATAAAAAGTAACTGTTAATTGAAAAAAGAGGTAATATTGATTCACCCCACCCCCCTCAGTATTCCAACAATTGGTATCAGAGCAGGTGCCTTCAACACAGTCTAACAACTGGAAGGTAGATCCCGAAGATGGATCAACAAGAGGGAATGTCTAACAACAAATCACCATTTTTCAATGGAGGAGGCTATGCTCTATGGAAGGTAAGAATGAAAAAATTCTTGTTGGCTCTTGCTTTTGATATCTGGAAATTTGTTGTAGATGGTTACACTACACCAATTGCTCCACCCAAAGACGTTGCAGGCAAGAAACTTTGTATTGACAACTCAAGAGAAGTTAATGGAATTCTAGGAAGTTTGACTAATTCTATATGTGTAAAGGTTATGCATTGTAAATCAACCAAAGAAATCTGGGACAAGTTGGAGGTTGTATATGAAGGAGATGATAAAGTTAAGGAAGCCAAACTATAGACCTATAGAACTCAATTTGAAAAACTGAAAAATGAAAGAAGAAGAAAATATTGTTGAGTACTTTCATAGGGTAGATGAAGTGGTTAACTCAATTAGAGAGGCAGGAGAAGAAATCACAGATAAACCTATTGTGAAAAAATACTAAGATCATTACCTATAAGATATGATGCAAACATTTCTACAATTGAAGATAAAACTTATCTAAGCACACTCACAGTTGATCAGCTTCATGGAATTTTTACAGTATATGAAATGAGAACAGGGAATGATAAATCAACAAAAGATGAAAAAACCTTTAAAGAATCTAAGACAAATATGAGGAAGGAGCAAAAGACCAATGATAAGTTATCAGATATATCAGATGGAGAATAGGCCAACTTTATAAAGAAACTCCAGAAAGGATTTGGAAAATATAAAGGAAAGTTACCTTTCAAATGTTTCAAATATGGAATAATTGGACACTTTGGCAACAAATGTCCCTATCCCATACAGGAGGAAAATGATGAAGAAATTCACAACCAGGAAAACCAATACCAGAAGAAATTTTATAAGAAAAAGAAAAACTTTTACTCTAAAGAAGACATCAACTCTTCATACATAAGTGAAGATGAAGATTCAGAGCTTTTGTTTATGGGAATGAAAACACAAGATGATAAACATTCAAAATATGAAGAAGAAGGTAACTTCGAAGAATAAATCCTTAGTGTAATTGAAAAACTTGAAAAAACTAAAAAACAAAACAGGGTACTAAGAAGAGAGCTTCTAGATATTAAAGAAGCTACTAAATCAAGAGAGAGGGAAGTTTCCAAAACCCTCAAGGAGTCAGAACAGACCATTAGTGATTTGAAGTCCCAACTCCTAGAATATAATAAAACCGAAGAAATCGTTTTAAAACAACTTAGTGATAAAAAACAAGAATGTGAGAAACTAGAAGTTGAGATTAAGCTGCTAAAAAGTGGTCTTGAGAAAGAAAAGAAGAGATCAAACTTTGGAAATAGTTAAAAAATATTGGATGAAATTCTCATTAGTCAAAGGTCACCAATCAACAAGAATGGTTTGGGATACACCCAAGACTCAACTTCTACATCACAAGGATCTGTCAAAAGACCAATTAGTTATGCAGATACTCTAAAGGGCTCCTTAATAAAAGAAGATAATAAGGTAAATATGATACCATTGAACACTGGTCCACATAAACAGAAATCAACATTCCCTACTAAAGTAAAATATTTCAGGAAGAATACAATCACTAAAGGGAATCCCCCTAATAAATATCTATGCATTGGATATTGTTACTCTTGCAATAATTTTGGACATAAGGAAGTACACTGCAAAGCTTATGGACAATAAAATAATAGAAATGTCCAAAGATATAAGAACAATAGGTACAATACAGAGAAGAGAAACTACAACTCTTTTACTCCTTTGCAAAACTTCAATATTGAATGTAAAAAATGCAACAACTATGGTCATAAAACCAGAGAATGTAGATTACCAATGCAATCCCTAAAAATAGGAAACCCTAACAAATAGAATAAGAAGACATGGAAAAGAAAATCTCAAGTACCAAACAAGAAATATGATGAAAATATTTCTCCTGAAATTGATGAACTTAATAATACGATATTGGTGGGTAAAACTTCTAATAAGGAATATAATAATCAAATCTATGCATATAAAGTAGATCAAACTCAAGACATGAAAACTCCTAAAGAAAAATATGACAGAACTCCAAAACTTGATAATGTCATACAAGAAGATTATCCATTACCCAACAAATAGAAATTAATAGAGGAATATTCTCAAAACAAGGGTAAAGAAGCTTCGGGTGCACATAATAGTGGCATTAATATAAATATTCAACAGTAGAACAACCAGAAGAATTGAGTGATGATTATCTCAAAAAAATTTCAATCCTATTTTAATGGTCCATTGAAACTCCTTCTGAAAGAAAAATTAGAAACAAAGAAGGGAAGTAGAAATTAAGGAAGACTTAAAAATCATTCATGTTGATGCTCCTATGAGCATTAAAGAACATAAAAATGAGTAGGATCATCGAAAGCATCATGGTTTGATGATATAACTCTATGCAAGATCTGACATAGTTTATTGCAGGTCTTTACCTTCCCAGGAACAGTGCAGGTTATGTACTGGTCTCAGAATGGTTATAAGTGGACAAACCCTAAATGGAAGTTACTATGTGAACAAGATATGGAATGAATGGAAAATTTTGGAGTAGTGAGGTGATGATGAAGATAGACTAGGTACAAGTCTGAAAATGAACAGACTAGAAACTGAAATTTCAGAGACAGTGGTTGTGACTGAGAAAATATGAAGTATGTATGGGTTGGTCGATGTGTGCTTGATTTGGTTGGATAACTAGATCAATTCTAGTTGAATATATTGCACTTTATCAGCAAGCCAAGTCATGTGGAAAAAAAAGTATAAAGTATATCGGATGACTTTAAGAGTAGTGTACAGTAAAGAAGCATCTTGGATAAAGATGGATACATTTGGTTAGAGATCAATGAGAAGCAATGGATAGGTCGAAAGGTAATTTGAAAAGTATAAGCTTCAGGTTCTCAATGTTCCATTAGGACAACATGTTGATGGGTCTTAAATCCCTTGACTCAACAGTAGGAACCAAACCCACCACCAAGGCCCAATTAGACTCTGCAGCGTTTAAGATGGAATGGTTCTCCAGATCTTGCGATCCGACCAATTTATCGATGGGCTTTATGTTTTCTTGTGAAGGCTCTTCCTTCAGTTAAGGCGGTTTTTTTCTGTACTTCTCTTGGATGGGGCTGGTATGAGAGATGCAAGCCAGTATAAACCAATTTGAGAAATAATAGGAAAACATTTTAACTATTGGGAAGAGGTCGATCTTGGGATAACCCACTGCTCAAACATGCAGACAATGATTCTATGCCAAAGGGCCTAGTACTAATACATTAACCAAATGAGCATTCAATTATTGTCTGAGAAAACTAATTAATAGAAAGAAAACACATATGTAATCAATATCATGGTAAGCAAAATAATTCATCTACCATAACATTCATCACATAACAACACAACAATTTTATCTTCATCATTAAATAAAAGAACATAAAAACATTGCACCAGATAACTTGACAACATAATTAATTTCTCTTACTCATTTACTGCATCATTTGTGGAACAGGTAGGAAGTGATTCTTCTCCACCTCCAATCACATACATCTGATTACAATAACTTGTCTTTGGTCCAGAAGGACTTCTCAGTTCATAACAGTCTCAAAATAGTTATCAACAACCAGAAAAAAAGATTTCTTACAACAACCATAGACCTTTGACTAATTGGTCGATGTCCTTATTTATAATATAAAATTCAACCAAAATTAACGGTTAAGTGCAGTTTGAACCAAACAAAAATCGCCACATGGCATTATCATCTAACAGTCCACCCGAGATGTTTCTTGAAAAGGGTGACTCCTTTCATATTCAGACAAGTTGATAAATAGTTCTTCACAAGTGTTGGCCCATGGAAATCTGTGTTGTTCCATTGGAGCCACATATATACCCCTGACGTATGTTGCATGTGCCCGGTACTTTGTTAGACTGAAATTCAGTTGTTGAAACACGGTTCGACCTCTGATCAGATGTTCTGTGAACTGTTGTACTTGCCATGGCCTTGCACCGGTTATCTTTGCGAAGTAATTCTTCTCCATGTCCAATCACATACATCTGATTACAATAACTTGTCTTTGGTCCAGAAGGACTTCTCAGTTCATAACAGTCTCAAAATAGTTATCAACAACCAAAAAAAAAAGATTTCTTACAACAACCATCGACCTTTGACTAATTGGTCGATGTCCTTATTTATAATATAAAATTCAACCAAAATTAATGGTTAAGTGCAGTTTGAACCAAACAAAAATCACCACATGGCATTATCATCTAACATTCCACCCGAGATGTTTCTTGAAAAGGGTGACTCCTTTCATATTCAGACAAGTTGATAAATAGTTCTTCACAAGTGTTGGCCCATGGAAATCTATGTTGTTCCATTGGAGCCACATATATACCCCTGATGTATGTTGCATGTGCACGGTACTTTGTTAGACTGAAATTCAGTTTTTGAAACACGGTTCGACCTCTGATCAGATGTTCTGCGAATTGTTGTACTTGTCATGGCCTTGCACTGGTTATCTTTGCGAATTATTTAGTCCAAAGTGAGTCTTGTACAAGATATAACTCGAACACGTCACTCAGGTTGATAAATTCATCAGGGGTGCCGAACTCAGGGAGCCTGAAATCCTTCATTGTTCTGACAATTTAGTTTCGGTGTTCCCTTTAGTTATTCAGCGAGGTCATAGGATGAGCTTTGTTCGGTAGTCAGGAGGATTTTTCCTGCAATCAAAGTAGAGGTAGTTTAGTGATTAAGCAACCTACGATAAGACATAAATAAATCGAAAATATTAATGTGTACCTGCATGCCTCGCTAGTCCCAATCATTTTAATACTTACCTGATCCCAGATGCTCCTTTGAATGACCTGTGATGACCTAACCGAATCTGCCGCTTCTCTTTAGTTTAAATGAATTACGTCAGTGTGCCATAGGGTGGAAAATCAAGTACGGAAGACATGAGCGTATAAACTGTCATAGTAATCACTTGACCTTTGGGTCCAAAAGGAGGCGTCGGAGATGGGTGTGCGCATGTGTTCTCCCAAAAGGTCAAATACCATAAAGGGGAAGTCATTAAATGCCTCTAGAATCTATATCACCAAGCATTTCAAACATCATTTGTCAATAACGGAGGTTTGGAAGTTCAAAAATATCGGAAGGATCCTACCGCATGTTCCCTGCAACTCTAATTCGACGACGTTTACATGTTTTGGATTACATCCATCGAGCAGTTTTGGCGCGTCAAGTTTCCAAAACATCATGTCGCGAGGCGTGGGTGTTTTATTGGCACACTTTGTTTCTCTCCTTCATTTCTCTATAAATTCTAGGAGATCTGTGGGGAATTCATATGCCGAGCTTAAATCCTCTGAAATTATGGTTCGACGAGTTTATCTAGGTGAAGTCCCACATAATAGTCTTTATCACCATAGACGCATGACTGCCTATGTTGTTGTGTCATGGGGTCTCCTTCAAACACAAGGTGGGGTCTGAGAGGCAGCCGGAGCGCCAGGTCTGAGCCCCAGCGTGCCTGGGACTCTTTCTTATTGGCTTCCCATGTACTTGAAACTCTAACATGAGGTACATGCATTTTCTTAGAGACAACATCAGCATCTCCAACAGAGCTTGGGGTGGAAAAAGGTACGTATAAAAGAGCCATGCTGAGAACCATGCCTTCTCTGGAGCCGAAACCACGGAGAAGAGGAAGGCCTAGGAAATATACAGAAAAAGGAGAGGAGGACTGCCTCTCGGCTAGGATGAGTGCATGTCCACCCCCTGACGAGTCTACGATGCTTACCAACTTTTCGGAGCCAATTGGGACTACCGGTAGAGGAGGTGGGAGACGAAAGGGAAGGGAAAAAGCATCAGGCACTTCCATCGAAAGTCCCACTCAGCAGTTAGAGCAGGCTTAACTCGCAATAGCCAAAATCTACCAAGAAAATAGAGAGTTGTGGCCTCAGTTGGATGCAAAAGACTAGAAGACACCATCGTTGTAGGGTCGCGTAGGAAGCACATTTTGACTGCAGAGACAACTTTGGGAAGCGCAAGATACAACTGTACAACTACGTGAGGCGCAACGAATGGTGGGAGAAAAGAACATAGTGCAAGGTGCAAGTAGTAACCTGGGGAAAGGTTCATGTGTAGGGGATGCATAATGGGCAGTTTTGTGCCTTGTACTTTCCTAAGCGACTCTTGATAAAATTTTCTTTTACTCTTTTTTTGTAAAGATATTTGTGGTCTCACTTCCACCAGGTCGGTTGGTCACGGCATCGACATGGCTTATTGTATGTGATCTGAGCTCGGTAGGAACCTTTAGTGCTAAATAATGACAGTGTTTTGAATGTACCAATCTTTCTTTTAAATACAAAAATTAACCGTGTTCTCTTATCCGAGTCTTTTTCACATAAATTATTAGATTCTTGTGATCGTCATTTTTACACTATGAGTTTGTTAATACTTTCCCTTGTAAAATTTTAGATGTTGATTAATGCTTTTGTGGCGTTACCAACCCTGGATCATTAGAAAAATTTAATCATAAAAACAAAAGGTATTCGGCTAGTGGGTAAGGGTCAAATTCAGGATCTCTCTTTCGTCAAAAGAACTAAGAAAATATTAGTCGCCAATACTACTGATACCAAGTGGTATTGGGGTTATTGTTACAACACGAAATTAATAATTTTGCAATTTCTGATGTCGAACTTGTTTCAGGGGTTCGGTGGTTGGTAGTGTCACTCTTCTTTATGCATGGCGCTTACTGTTACACCTTTCCGCCGAAACCAACGGATCAATCTTCGGCAAGATCCTTCCTGAGGGATATTCGTAGAAAAGAAACACTTTCATTGGTCGAGGTCGATGAAGTTCGGTGCTCGTCTATTTTTACTTCTCAGAGGATTTTCATCACCTTTAAATTTTACCGATGTTGAACTTTTGAAGCGAGTCGGGGAAAATTTTGGGTCGTCGATTCCTTGAATAGTTGTTAAGTCTTTTTTAGAGTTAAGATAATTATTTGTTGTATGTTCAAGTGAGATTTTACCAATTCAAACATGAAACACATAAGATAAGCAAAAGTATCAGTTTCATACTGAAGAAAAAACCATCAAAATGTAAAATATCGGGTGGTACCCAAAAGGAAATGGTCACAGACCTTTTAGGGTGTGTTGAGTGCTCAACAAATGGCGATTCACTAGGAGAATGCAGAATCTATGGTTCCCCTTTGTTTCCCTTAGGGTAATAATTCCACACAGAACATGAAGCACACATATTTATTCATACATACATGTGTGTGTGTGTATATATATATTATTTTATTTTAATTGAAAGTATTGTTTTAGGGCTTGGTCGTTTACCGGGAGACCATCAGTCTCCCCCCTCAGATTTTGTAACCGATAAGTACCTACCCCAATTTTCTCGGCTACTTGGAATGGCCCAAGCCATAGGCTCTGGAACTTGGAGTGTTTCCCTTTTGGTTCATTTTACCTATCCCACTTTAGGACTAAGTCTCCTACTTCAAAGTTCTTTTACTTAGCCTTATGCTTATCAAACCATATTTTCATTATTTGTTGGTGGGCTAGGAATTTTGACTTAACCTTTTCTCTTTCTTCTTCTAGCATGAGCAAAGTATTGATTCTTTGTTGCGTGTTTGAGGATGGTTCCTCATTGGAATATTGGGCCAATTGAAGAGATGGAAGATAGAGCCCATTTGGGAGGATCGCTTCTTTCCCATAAACCAGAAAATATGGGGAATTTCCTATAGCTTCTTTCGGTGTGACCCTATTGACCTATATAGCATTATGAAGTAGATTATGCCAATTTATATAGTTATCCATAATTGTCTTCTTTTATATGCTTACCAGGTTTTTATTTGTTGATTTTGCCACACAGTTTCCCTGAGGGTAATAATTTGCAGAGTACTTGATTATGATCCCTTTGTCAAAAGAAAACTCTATCAATAAGGTAGAAGACAAATAATTTGCATTGTCAAAGACCAGAATAGAGGGAACACCAAACCTTGTGATGAGTTGTTGTTCTATAAATTGGAGTACTAGCTTCTCATTTACCTGAGTCAGAGGAATGGCCTTTGCCCATTTTGTGAAATAATCGGTGGCAGTAAGAATATACTTGTGCAATTTTGAAGAGCTCGGGGTAATTTCCCCTATTATGTCTAACCCCCACTGTTCAAAAGGCCTCGAGACAGTCACAGGATAAAGTGGGATTGTTTCCCTTTTCTCCTTTCTATTTCTTATTTGACAAGTCTTATAGTTCCTAGCATAGGTATGAGCATATTTGAATAAGGTGGGCCAGTAATAGTCATCTCTCAAAATCTTATGAGCGGTGGTGTTTCCTGAAAAATGTCCCCCGACAGGGCCGTCGTGGAGTTCTTGTAGCACTTTATCAGTGTCTTCACATTCGAGACATCTCAATAGTACTCCATCATAGTTGATCCGAAAGAGCACCAAATTTATAAGGCGATATTGTGCATATTTTAACCTCAAGGCTCTCCTTTCCCTAGGATTGAGGTTCTCGGGACAAGTCCCATGATGTAGAAGATAAGTTAAATCCTTGTACCAGGATCCTTGTCCTAGGGAGATGTATGTTATTTCATTACACCATAGTGTTATTTCGTTTTCCCACCCATAATCTAGAATTGCTTGATCCTGGGCTTCAGCTGCGAACTTGCACAAACCTTGTCCTTTTACTAGTTTGGTAGGTTTTATATCTATATCAAATTCCTGGACTACTGCCATCTAGTTCCCTCTCCTTTCCCCCATTTCTTGTTGGGTAAATAGGGATCAGACCGCAGGGTGTGGCACAATCACCTTAGAGTGATTCTTGAGGATGTAAGACCTGAAATGCTTGACTTCCTTATAGACCGCGTAGGCCTGTTTGTCTATGGTAGGGTAATTGAGCTCAGCTCCTTGAATATTGGTACTCATAAATGACACTGGGGCATCGTTGTTTTCATCATCCTTTTGAGTCAAAACTGAAGCTAGCGATTGGTTGGAGGCGAAAGTATAGAGGGAAAAATCTCTATTAAAATTGGGACTTTGCAACACCGGGGCCCGGGATATGGCAGCTTTGATATTGTTGAAGGCGTCTTTTCGCTCATCATCCCACTTAAATTCGACATCCTTACGGATCATATTTTGTAAGGGTTTGATGATTTTGGAGAAGTTGGGAGTGAATTTCCTTACAAAGTTGATTTTCCCAAAAAAGGACTGCATAGCTTTCTTGTTGTGGGGTAGCGAGAGTTGAGTTATGGCCTTAATCCTTTCAGGGTCTATGTGAATCCCTTCTTGTGATATAATATGGCCTAACAACTTACCTTCCTCGACACTGAAAATGGTTTTCTTAGGGTTCATAGATATACCGTATTTCATGCATCTCTCAAATATCTGAGTTAAGTGTCGGATGTCATCTTCTCTATTCTTCGAGTACACTATAACGTCATCTAAATACACTACCACACATATATTGATAAGTCCTCAAAAATCTACGTCCATGTCCCTTTGTAAGGTTTCTCCTGCGTTGATTAACCCGAAAGGCATGCATTTATAAGCGAAGGTTCCTTATTTGGTTGGGAAGGTAGTTTTTAAACGATCTTCTTCTGAAACCAATACTTGGTTGTAGCTTGAGAAAATGTCTAATAGGGATAAAATATCTGAGCCTGACATGGTCTGTAAGATTTGTTCCATCAACGGGATAGGATAATTGTCTTTCTCAGAAGCTCTATTGAGGTTCTGGAAATCCATGCATAATCGGATTTCTCTCGACGTTTTCCTCACCGGAAAAATATTTGCTACCCAAGCGGAATTCCAAACTTGGAAAATTATCTTCACATCTAAAAGCTTCCTTAACTCCTAATACATGAGAGGTTCCAGGGATGGATGATACTTTCAGAGCTTTTGCTGGAAAGGTTTTATTTCGAGTTTCAACGGGATGGTGTGTTGAATAATGTAGGTGTCATACGTTTTCAAATCCTTATAGGACCATGTGAAGATGTCCTGATAATGTCTAAATAATTTGAGGTAGGATTTCCTCTCTTCCTTAGATATGGTTTTGTCGAGGTTCACATTCTTCGGGTTCTCTAGGGTTCCAAGATTTATAGTTTCACGGAGGGGAAAAGAGATACCATTGTTTGCGTTTTTAGGTCCTTTAAATCATTCCTTCATATCAAATAGATTTACTAGATTAGCTACCCTCCTCGGGATGGTGTAAGCCTTTGGTTCTGTCTGAAGATTGGTTTCTGTTGATTTCTCTTGGAAATATTCATTGTCAATAGCGAGATCTTTGAAATCGTCTTGGTTGGTTAAGAAGTTTATGATATGTTCATCTCCCTCGAATACTTTCCAATTAGAAATGTTATTAGGTACCAATGGTTTGTAGAGAAGTTCTACAGTGAATCAAGAGGCTTCATAATCTTCTAGAGGCGACAGTCTGGAATCGGTTGTGGATAAGGAGTCAGCAAGAATATTCTTTGCCCTATGAATCATTGTGATATTGAAAGCCTCAAAGAGCTCTATTAACCTATGCACCTCCTGCTAGTAGTTCTCAAGATGAGGCGAATTGAAATGTATAGTATTCCTTACTTGTCTAACAATAATTTCAGAGTCTCCGAAAACTTTCAATTCTTTGACATCCAGATCTATGTCTTTCTTTAACCCTTGTACTAGAGCTTCATACTCGGCAGTGTTGTTGGTACATTCAAATTCTAGTCTATAGGACAATAAATGATGTTTACCTTTATGGTCGATGAGGATGCACCCCATTCCTAACCCTTCTTGTGATTTAGATCCATCAAAATAGAGGGTCCAAATGGGTGAACGACAGTCGATCCTTTCTCTTTCATCTTTAATGTTTTATTCTCCGATCTTTTCTCCCACAAATCCTAGCGTGGAGTTTTGACAGAAGAGAGAGTCTCCCGTTGGCATCAATGATACTTCTTGGAAAATCATTTCAGAGTTTTGGGTAAACAAAACATTAGATAGGAGAGGAGCAAATTTCCCAAAATGGGAGTCACAGGAATAATTACCCAACACGGGAATGTCCGTGGATGCGAGTTCATTCGTGGTTTCTAGATCAGTGACAGTATGCTTTAGATATTTATCCCTATTGATCCTGATCATGTTGTTGTATCCCTTCAGTGGTAGACAAAGATGTGCCCAATCTATATTGAAATATCCATTTATATTTTCAGACCAATCTCGGCTCAGCAATAGTCCATATGCTTATGGGATATCTACTACAATGATGTCAATCACTTGCAAAAAATTAGGATGTGTCGCTATCCTGATCATCACATATTTGAGTTCTCCCATGACCTTGACTTGGGTCCTATCTAATTGTATGACATGCTTATCACTTTTGAGAGGGACAACGCCTAATTTATTACAAATTGTTAGAAAAACATGACCGCGGAGCAATAAAATAAAACAAATGCGGAAACAAAACATAGAAGATACACAATACAATAGAGACACAGATTTACGTGGTTCACCCAGTGTGGGCTACGTCCACCAAAGAAATTTCTAGGTCCTTCCTTTATTATTATCTAGCATATGAAGGGATACAACCTACAACAAAACCCACTATAACTTCCTCTTCTTTCTCTCATAGTCTCCTCTCTCATAATACAATAGTCGCCATCAACCATAGCTGCAATACATTTTCCTCATAAAAGAGGGTTTCCTTCTAGGGAAAAAAACCCTAACATAATCTCTACCGTTAGATCTGCGACCTTATAATGAACGGTCCATATTTACAATGAAATTACAATATACATTTACAAGGCAATTGTTCCTTCGGGGGACACTGCCCCTAAACCCCCCCTATGCACTCCCCCGCGTGGAAGAGTGTACATACTTCCGGGGTGTAAATACTTCATGGGGTATAAATACGGCTGAAAGTAAAATACCTCTGAATCAGGAAGATAATCAGGCTCCACAACCAACAATCTCCCACTTGGATACTGATCTCAACAACTCCACCGCTATTGTATATGTCGAACTATAAACCTTCTTGGACCTGGAAAATTTCTCATCTTCATCTTCATTCTTGAAGACCAACTGAAACTGAGAAGGAACTCAGTTTCACCCTAGTTACTCCCTTTGTTAACATGTCTGCAGGATTCTGGCTAGTGTGTATCTTTTCCAACTTCAAATGTCCATCTTCCAAGGTGGATCGTATGAAGTGGTACCTCAAATGTATATGCTTAGTCTTCAAATGAAAGGTTGAGTTCTTTGCAAGATGAATTTCACTCTCACTATCACAGTACAACCTACTATTCTCCTGCTTATTTCCCAATTCCTCCATAAACCTTTGTAACCAAATCATCTCTTTACTAGCCTCTGTAGCAGCAACATACTCTACCTCTATTGTTGAAAGTGCAACAACCTTTTGCAATTTTGAAATCCAACTTATTGTTGTTCCACCTATAGTAAAAACATACCCTGTGGTGCTCCTCCTGTTGTCTTTATCACCTGCCATATCTGAATCAACATATCCCTGTAGAAAAGTGTCTAAACCTCCAAAACATAATGAATGAGTAGTAGTACCTCTCAAATACATGAGAATCCACTTTACTACCTCCCAATTTTCTTTACTTGGATTGTTCAGATACATGCTCACAACTCCCATTGCATGTGCAATATCTAGTCTTGTGCAAACCATTGCATATATCAAGCTGCCAACTGCTGAAGAATAAGGGACCCTGGACATGTATTCTATCTCCTCTTGTGTCTTGGGACACATTTCCTTAGTTAATTTTAAATGGTTGTCCAAAGGTGTACTAATTGGTTTTGCATTCTACATTCTAAACCTCTCCAACACCTTCTCTATGTACTCACCCTCAGACAATGTCAATTTACGATTTTTTCTGTCTCTTATTATTCTCATGCCAAGTATTTTCTTTGCAGCACCCAAATCCTTCATCGCATATGAATTGGCTAATTTCTTCTTGAGCATATTTATATCCTCCATATTAGACCCTGCAACAAGCATGTCATCTACATACAATAGCAAGATAATAAAGCTTCCATTTTCTAGCTTTTTAAAAAAAACACAGTGATCAGAATGACATCTACTATAACCCTATTCTGTCATAAACCTGTCAAACTTCAAATGCCACTTCCTTGGAGCTTTCTTTAGGCCATACAAGCTCTTCTTCAACATGCATACCAAATTCTCCTTCCCTTTGACCTCATACCTCTGTGGTTGCTGCATATAAATCTCTTCCTCCAAATCCCCAGGGAGAAAAGTTGTTTTTACATCTAACTATTCAAGATGCAAATATTCTACTGCCACAAGACTTAAAATAGTCCTAATTGAAGTCATTTTAAGAACATGAGAAAATATTTCATGAAAATCTATACCTTTCTTTTGTGCAAACCCCTTTACAACAAGTCTAGCCTTGTACCGCTTTTCTCCTTCATCTTCTTCCTTCAACTTGTAAACCCATTTATTCTGCAATGCTCTTTTTCCCACAGGAAACTGAACCAAGTCCCAAGTCTGGTTATTTGCCAAGGAATCCATTTCCTCTTTCATGCCTTGCTCCCACTTCTTTTTGGTGTCT